>PVKU01013266.1:0-30025 GCA_004027475.1 Anoura caudifer | reverse complement strand
TGCACGGATTTTGTTCAAAAGGAGCTTAAACCAGTCATCCACGTGTGCTCTACTATATACACCACGTGTCCCTGAGGTCAAGGGGCCTGACAGAGGCAGTGATGTCACTGTGGGAGCTGCCTTGTGGGGACAAGGGACGATTCTCATCTTCTGCTCCCGCTCACAAGGACCCTGACCCCATGAACTTCCTATTCCTGTCCTGACCCTGCCCTGGGCACCACCCTCCTCTGCTGGGTGACCCTCTGTCTCCTGGGGGCCGGTGAGTCCTCAGAAAACCAAATAGCTTCAGTGTGTGTGTGTTTGATGATTACAATTGTTTTTCTCATTTTGTTTGTCAACTTCTGTGTTCCCAGGTCACGCAGAGGCTGGAGTCTGTCAGTCTCCCAGGCACAAGGTCATCAAGAGGGGACAGAATGTCACATTTCGGTTTGATCCAATTTCTGGACACTCTTTTCTTTATTGGTACCTATGGACTCTGGACCAGGGCCTGGAGTTTTTGATGTACTTTCAAAATGTGGAAGCTCTAGACACCTCCGGGATGCCTAACGATCGGTTCTCTGGTCTGAGACCTGAGGGCTCCTCCTCCACTCTCAGCATCCAGCCTGCAGAGCCCGGGGACTTGGCCGTGTCCCTCTGTGCCAGCAGGGCAACCACAGCGGGGCACCGTCACCGCCTCCCTGGTCACCAACCCTCCTGTGCTCCCCTCGGCTCAGGGTTCCCAGGATCCCCAGCAAAAGAGTTGCCCTGTTCTTTCCTTATCAAGGAGAGTAAGTGCATTTGGGTTTTGCACTGCTTTTTCTGATAGTGGGTGATTAGTAATGACCAGAACACCGCATGCTGCATTTCTGGGATTCCTTCATATACCTCAAGATTCTGTAATTGAGGTTGAGCACCAGATCTCTGCCCCAGGTGTGGTGAAGTCTTCTCTTTTGAAATAGATGGCTTCGGCACATGCATGACAACCTACTTTTCCTGAGAGTCACTGATGCTGACACGTGATGCTGACACATGAGCAGCCATGCAGAGCTCTGTTAGGCCACATGCAGCCACCAGCCTTCAAAATAAATAAATTAGACTCCTTAGCGAAAAGTCATTGAAATCAATCATTCACAACTACTGGTCATGCACAATAATGCACATTGATGTGTGTCCATATGTAGTTTTACTATTTTTCTTGACAATACTTCAGTCATTCTACATTTAATTTCCTTCCTCTCTAGCCTATTTTTAATAGAAACTTAAATTTCACTTGGTTCAATAAAACCCTACTTGAGAAGAGTTTAAAGGGAAGTAATTCAAAGAAGATCCAAACGTAGTTATACTGATGTCCCCTTACTTTGGGGGGATACTTTCCAAGACCCCGTGGGTGCCTGAAACTGCTGATGGCATGATGGAACCTGATGCTTACTGCTTTCCTTACATGCACGCACCTTTCACTTTGAAGGACCCCTTTATGGCATCTTTTTGGGAGATCTGGTTGTTAGCATCACTATCCCTGCATTTCATGGATGTTACATGTAAAATAAGGGTGACTGGACCTCAGGCACTGCCCGACCACGACACTCAGTCTGACAACACAGACAGCCAAGTGAGAGACGGGCAGGGACAAAGCACAGTGTGGGGATGCTGGGCAGGGGGCGGTCCACATCCCGGCTGGGACAGAGCGGGACAGCACCAGAGTCCATCACGCTACTCAGAATGACGCATATTTCAAAGTGTTAAATACATTTTTTTCTGGAATTTATCATTTAGTATTTTGGGACTACAGTTGGCCTTAGGAAACTGAATCTTTCAAAAATGAAACTGCAGCTAAGGGGGAACTTCTGTGAGTAAAAGTAAATTGTGGGACGGCAATAGCAAAACAGGGAGCAGGTACTGCATCCTTACCCAGCTGTGGTGGGATCTTCCTGATATGTGTGGAGGGGCACAGGCTGTGATAGAGCTGAGAGGGAAACTGCAAACCCTAGAGCCACCGCTAAAATAGCAAACAGAGTTATATAGCTCATAGGCCAACAAACGCAGAAATGGAATTATTATAAAAATGCCTAATAATACACAAGAAGGCATGAAACAAACGACAAGAGAACAAAGAACAGATATGATCATAGAAAGCAAATAGCAAAATGACAGACATGAAGGTAACCAGAACAATATGTACATGAATTCTAAATAGTCTAAATGGCCAAAATCAAAAGAATCAATTTTGGTACCGAATGAAAGAGAAGGAAAGCAGACGTATGCCACCTACCACAAATGCATGCACTAGAAGCACAAAGACTCAGGTGGAATGGGACAGGTACACCATGCTGACACCAATCAAATGAAAGCTGGAGCAGCAATGTTAGCATCAGACAAAGCAAACGTCGGAGCAAAGACTATCATCTGAGACAACGAAGGTCGTATTCTAATGAAAAAAGGGCCAATCGATCAAGAAGGCAAGGCAATCAAATATTTATACATCTAAAAAGAGAGCTTTGAAATGCTGAAGCCAAAAAGGCAAGGAGAGACAAATTCACAATTACAGTCAGACATTTCAACATCTGTCAGGAATTGATTGAACAACTTGACGCCCCCCCAAAAAAAATTAGTGAGGATATTGAAGACACAGAGAACATTATCAATCATGTCTACCTAATGGACATTTACAGGATAGTTCAACCAACAGCAGCAGAAAGCACCTTCTTACCAAGTGCACACAGATTCTGTAACAGGATAAATTAAGGACTATGACTATAAAGTAAATAACAATATATTTAAAAGAATTCAAGTCATACAAACCGTGTTCTTTAGACACGAAGGTACTGAATTAGAAATTAATAAATGAAAGAGCTCTGGGAAAATCCAAAATATTAGAAACCAAATTACAATATTCTAAATAGCCCATAGGGCAAAGAACAAATCAAAGTAAATCATAAAGGGATTTTAATTACTAAAAATGAAAATATGATATATCCAAATTAGTAGAATGCCACACTAGGAATACTTAGGGCGAAACTGCAAAATAAAAGAATAATTCCCTACTCATCCTGAGGCCCCACTAGGATATGAAATATAAGAAAAAAACAGAAACAAAGAAATACCCCTACAGACAATATTCTTATGAATGCAGATCAATAAACCCTTTAGAATTCCATGGTATCAAACACGACGTTGGAAAGGATAACACCAGGACCACGTGGGGTGTAGCTCAGCATTACGTAGTCCTGACTGCTAACATTTAAAAGGACATGCAGGAAGTTTAACATCTCAAATACTAAAATGTAAAAAATCATATGATGATCTCCATAGATGCTTAAATAACATGTGATAAATACCAACAACTGTTCCTGATCAAAACTCCTCTTAAATCGGAAGTAATTGGAAACACCCTCCCCTAATCCAGGGCCTCTGTGAAAAGTCCAGGGTGAGTCCCATTTTGGGGGGTAGACTAGGGTAAGGTAAAGACGCACACTGCGCTCCCTAGATCCAGCACTAAAGGTAGCATGAGAGGGGGGACAGTCATGTCAACAGTCGTGCTGGAAAACCTGTATCCTTAGGGGAAAATAAGGAACCTCAGTGCTTACCTCACTGCATGAAGCAGAAGTGAGCCAAAGCTGGCCTCTCCTGGTTCTTCTAGGGCCTGGAAGCTAACCAGTTACTGTCTATATTTTTAACTGGTTGAAGAAAATAAAAGAAATAATACGTTGTGACATACGAACATTCTAGGAATCTCAGATTTCGGCATCCACACACGAAGTTTATGGGAACAGGTCCCCCGCAGTCAGGTACACAGTGTCTCTGGCTGCTGTGACAAGACAGTGGCAGAGCTGAGTGTGTGGGACAGAAAGCAAACTACCTGCCCCTTCACAGAAAGAGTTGGCTGACTTAGCGGTAACCAAAGTGCAAGTGAGATGGGTCCGCGTCCACAAGGGTCTAAAAGCTCCTGGAAGGAAGCACAGCACATTCCTTCCTGACGTTCGGTTAGGTGGACATTTCTTAGCACAAAAAGTATTCTGAACTTAAAAAGCACATTTTTTCATAAAATTTTAAAATCATGTTATTCAAAAGATTAAAATATATACACACATATATGTGAAAGTATATATACATACACATATATATGTGTATGTATATGAAGGATATGTATCCAAAATATAAATAGTTCCTACAAATCAATAATACAAAAAGACATGTAGTTCAATTTAAAAAAAGAGCAAAGGAATTGAGCAGAGTGATTCCCCAGAAAAGAAAATACATAAGCAAGCAGTACCTTCTTCATAAAGGGTTTCTTTCCAGCTGCTGAGGAGATTTCTCGGCTGATGGGAGCCCACTGTTGGTCCTCCCCAGGAATCACTGAGTAAGCTCAGGGTCCTGCCTTCCCTTCCCAGGGCAGCTGCTGCGTGGCATCCTCTTTCCTAGATCACTCGTTGATGCAGTCTACAATTTTTATTCCCATTTTGGAAAAAGGCGTCAGGCCTCCCTCACCACCACAGTCAAAGATGAGCTTGAGAAAAGTAAACAAGAAATCAGCAGGAGCTGCGCAGAGTCCTGGGGGTTCCCTGATGACTAATTTAGACAGAACCCAGCCGGCTCTGGCAGTGTCAAAGGCGCTGCTGCAAGTGGCCGCTGGAGGGCGCTGTGGATCCACACAGTGAGATGCTGATGGTGCCCTGTGGGACAGTGAGGGATCTGGAAGATAGGCTTGGCTTGGTGCCTGCATTAGGGAAGTTATCTTATGAATCATAGGTTCGCTCATCATATCTTTTTCCTTAATGGATATGCTGGTTGTGTTTCACAAAGCAAGAACCATGAATTTGGCCTTGCATGTCTGATAGCCTCTCTTGGAGCCTGTGTTTGGTGAAGAGTGTGATGGGGCTTCAGTGAGGAGCATGGAAAATCCAAACCAGGTGTACAGCAAGGAGCATCTGCTCCAAGGCAAAGAGAACCTGTGCTGGTGGCCACCTGTCCTGTAACCCCAGGGTCCAACTCAGCACAGTCAGCTGCACCTGTGCATAGGAAAATGGACAGAATCAGGGAACACAGGAGCAGCTGAGCTTCTCCTGGGGGTGTGCATACCCACAGGTGCCTACAAAGACAGTGACGTCAGAACAGTGACATCACAGGCAAACCCTCCAAAGAGAGCAAAGGGAGGGACAAGCCTCTGCTGTCTCACCCAACAGACCAGAGCCCTGAGCAGAGACATGGCTTGGGTCCTGTCTGAATCTTCCAGGGGCACCCGGCTCCTCTGTTGCATGGCCCTGTGTCTCCTGGGGGCAGGTGAGTCTCAGCTCAGGTGGGAGTTCCCTCCAACAAAACTTCTTTGACTGTTGCTGGAGTGTCCATCTGCCTCCTAGGCTGGTCTCAGCTCTGTCTCCTTCCTCCACAGGGGCAGTGGCTGCTGGAGTCACCCAGTCCCCAAGACACCTCATCAAAGGCCGTGGTGGGGAGGCCGTTCTGAAATGCCGCCCCTTCTCTGGACACAAGAGTGTGTACTGGTACCAGCAGGCTCAGGGGCAGGAACCCAGGCTTCTCATTCAGTATTATGAAAAGCAAGAGACTGGGAGAGGAAACTTCCCTGACCGCTTCAAAGGAAAACAGTTCAATAACTACAGCTCTGAGCTGGCCATGCGCACCTTGCAGCTGGAAGACTCGGCCATGTACCTCTGTGCCAGCAGCTTAGACACAGCCCTGCAGGGCCCGTGCCTTTCTGTACCCAAACCTTCCTGTCCCAGCTGGTGCCACAGGCAGAGGGAGAGGACCTCAGCCAAGTTCACAGATGGTTTTCTTTGTTTTCTACCACTCTCCCTGCCCTGCTGAGCTCAGCCAGAGCCTTCCTGAATATTCTCCCAGCTCTGCCAGCACCGTGCAATTCCCAGCACATGGCAGGAAGCCCTCCTCTGTGACAGGATGGCGGCCCACGCTGCGTGTTGTAGTGCATGGTCCTGGTGGACACTGTGTGTCCACTTTACAAAGGAGGGAGCACTCAGTGCACCATTTCATAGACAGGGAGCTGCAGTTCCTGGACGTTCCAAATGTTCAATGCACGTCCATCCTCCATGTTCACCCCTCTGAAGCCAACAAGCCCCTAGATTCCATGGTCCTTCCAGAGCCTCGGTCCATTGGACAGAACAGAGCACAGTCTCTCCCATTTCAAGAGCTGGGATGGGGAGGTCACATCTCAGGAGCGGGGTCCACAGCTGATTCCCTGCCAACTGCTAGGACATAGAACTTCAAGCCAGAGGACGTATGTCTGTCCTGTCACAGTTCCAGAGAGAGTGAGGCTGTGACATCTCCCTAGGAGAGGAGCCAAGTGACTTGGGGGATTTCCAGCCTGTCAGGAGATTCTGGGAGGGGAACAGAAGCCTCTAGGAGTGTCAAGGAGCATTCTGGGAGCTCATGCCAGGAATGGGTGCTTCTAAACCACTGCAAGGAGGGGAGGGGGAAGGGTCTCAGCCTGTCATCAGGTCCACTATTTCCGGTCAGAAAATCTGAACTTGCTACATTTGCCCAGGTGAGGAGCTGCAGACAACCACTAAGTGTCATAGCCCGTCCATGCAATGGTGTGTCTTCCTCCTCCTGGCCTCTGATTTCTGACTCTGTGTCCTTCCTCTCTGCTGGGTGATTGTAGTTGCCCATTGAGATGATGTCAAGATATGCAGTCACAGAATCAGGATCATCTGAAATTACAAAAATAATAAAGGGATTTTAACTGAATGAATGAAAACAAAACACATCAAAATTGGTAAGATACTACTAAATGAGTATTTGGGGCTAAACCTGAAAATTAGGGAATAATTTGCTACTCATCCTGAGCTACTACTATGATACCCAGTCAAATATAGATATTACTGAAACAAACAAACAAAAAATCCCACAGACCAATATATCTCATGAAAACTGATTAATAAGCCATTTGTAATCCCAGTGTGTCAAATACAGCAACATCTAATGAGGATAATGCATCATCCCCAAGTGGCGTTTATCTCAGCAGAATACCATCACGCCTGTTTAACATTAAAAAATCAGTCCATTAGTTTAACACCTCAAATACTAAAAAATCAATATCATATGTCATCTCTACAGATGTTCAAAAAACATGTGATATAATCCAACATCTGTTCCTGACAAAAAATTCTTCTTAAATTAGAATTGGAAACACCCTCCCCTAATCCAGGGCCCCTGTGAAAAGTCCAGGGTGAGTCCCATTTTGGAGGTAGACTACGGTAAGGTAAAGACGCACACTGCGCTCCGTAGATCCAGCACTAAAGGTAGCATGAGAGGGGGGACAGTCATTTCAACGGTCGTGCTGGAAAACCCGTATCCTTAGGGGAAAATAAGGAACCTCAGTGCTCACCTCACTGCATGAACAGAAGTGGGCCAAACCTGGCCTCTCCTGGTTCTCCTGGGGCCCGGAAGCTAACTATTGGGATTTACATAAGTGGTTGGAAAAAATAATATTTTGTAACATGCGAAACTCAGATTTCAACCTCCATACGCCAAGTTTATTGGAACCTGACCCTACTCGATAACCTACGTAGTGTCTCTGGCTGACATGGCATGGCAGTGGCAGAGCTGATTGTGTGGGACAGAAAACAGAAAATATTCACCACCTGCCTCTTTACACAATGATTTTGCTGACTCAGCCATACACAAGATGAATATGAGATGAGTCAACATTCACAAATCTATAAAGCTTCTGGAAGAAAGCATAGCACATTCCCTTTATGATCTTGGAGTAGGCAAAGATTGTTTAGGGAGGACGAAAAGTATTGTAATCCTTACAAAGGATTACATTTTTCAAAGGACATTTTTCAAAGTTCTGGCCAAGATGGAGGCATAGGAAGAAATGCTTCACTTCCTCACACAATGAAAAGAAGGATAACAACCAATTTAAAAACAAAAACAACTAAAACTGCCAGAAAAATCAAACTGAGTGGAAGTCTGACAACCAGGGAGTTAAAGAAGAAACATTCATCCAGACGGATAGGAAGGGTGGAGATGGGCAGCCAGGAGGAGAGGATGCGTGGCTAGGCGATGGAGTGGGCGGTCTCGCTCATTCACACACAGGTGAACCGGGAAGAACAGTGGAGAGCAAGACAGACTACAAAACCCAGGGTTTCAGCACAGAAAGCTAAAGACTCGAAACATCTGGCTGTAAAAACCTGTGGTGGCTGCAGTGATGGGAGAAACTCCCAGTCTCATAGGAGAGTTTGTTGGAGGGCCCATGGGGTCCTAGAATTTACACAAACCCACACACCTGGGAATCAGCACCTGAAAGGGCACAATTTGCTTGTGGGAAATGAGAGAGAAGTGGTGGAAAGGCTTCGAGAGCCAAACAAGTGGCATTGTTCCCTCTCAGACCCCTTTTTCACATACAGACTCATAACACATTGAAGATGGTTGCCCCACCCTGGTGAATACCTAAGGCTCTGCTCCTTACTGCATAACAGGTGCACTGAGACAAAGAAATATGGCCCAAATGAAAGAACAGATCAGAAGTGCAGAAAAAGAGCTAAGGGACAAGGAGATAGAAAACCTATCAGATGCAGAGCTCAAAACCCTGGTAATCAGGATGCTCATAGAACTGAAGAGCTTGGCTGCAAAATGGGGGAAGAAATAAAGGCTATCCAAAGTGAAATAAAGCAAAATACACAGGGAACCAACAGTGAAGGGAAGGAAACCAGGACTCAGATGAATGATTTGGAACAAAAGGAAGAACTAAACATCCAACCAGAACAGAATGAAGAAACAGGAATTCAAAAAAAATGAGGAGAGGCTTAGGAACTTCTGGCACCACTTTAAATGTTCCAAAATCCAAATCATAGGGGTGCCAGAAGGAGAAGAGCAAGAGCAAGAAACTGAAAACTTATTTGAAAAAATAATGAAGGAAAATCCCTAATCTGGCAAAGGAAATAGACTTCCAGGAAGTCCAGGAAGCTCAGAGAGTCTCAGAGAAATTGGAACCAAGGAGGAACACACCAAGGCACATCATAATTAAGTTACCCAAGAGTAAAGATAAGGAGAGAATCTTAAAAGCAGCAAGAGGAAAGGAAAGCGTTACCTACAAAGGAGTTCCCGTTAGACTATGAGCTGATTTCTCATAGGAAATCTTGCAGGCAAGAAAGGACTGGAAAGAAGTATTTGAAGTCATGAAAGGCAAGGACTTACATCCAAGATCACTCTACCCAGCAAAGTTATCATTTAGAATGGAAAGGCAGAGAAAGTGCTTTCCAGATAAGGTCAACTTAAGGAGTTCATCATCACCAAGCCCTTATTATATGAAAAGTTAAAAGTACTTATATAAGAAAGAGAAGAGATCAAAAACTAGGAACAACAAAATGACAAGAAATCACAACTATCAACAAACCGAACCTAAAAAACAAAACCAAAAACTAGAATGGGTAGAATGGGAGTGAAGGTACAGGGAATAAGAAGCATAATTGGTAGGCACAAAATAGGGGAGGTTAAGAATGGTACAGGAAACAGAGAAGCCAAAGTTAAAGAACTTCTATGTAAAACCCATAGACATGAACTAAGGGGTGGGGGAAATGTTGGAGGGTGAGACAGTGCAGGGAAGATGGGAAGAAAGTGGAGAAAAAAATCTACACTGTAATAGCGTAATTAATAGAATATACTTTAAAAATAAATAAATAAACAAATAAACAAATCTAAACTTAAAAACACACACATCATCCTTTATGAAAATTTTAAAAATCCTGTTCAACAAAAGATATTAAGAATATGTAAATATATATCTGAAAAAGAGCATGCTTTCAATATATAAATAATTCCTAGAAATCAATAATTAAAGAAGACAATTCAATTTTTTTCAAGAAACAAAAAGCGTTGAACATGGTGCTCTAAAACAGAAGTGCTATGTGAGCAGGCCACTTCTTAGTCCTTCTTCACAGAGGGTTTCTTTCAGTGCTGAGAGGTTTTTTGGCTGCTGGGAGCCCACCTTCAGTCACCCCCAGGAATCTCTGGGTAAAGACAGAGCTTTGCTCAGGGTCCTGCCTCCCCTTCCCAGGGCAGCTGCATGCATGGCGTCCTCTTTGCTGGATCACTCATTGGTGAGGTTTACAATTTTTATTCCCATTTTGGGAAGAGGCATCATGGCTCCCTCACCACCACAGGCGAAGAGTGAGCCTGAGACAGGTAAACAAGAAATCAGCAGCAGCTGGGCGGAGTCCTTGGGGATCCCTGATAACTAATTTAGACAGAACCCACCCTGGGGGTTTTCTCATGACTAACTTAGGCGGAACCCAGCCAGCTCTGGCAGGGTCAATAGCGCTGCTGCACAAGTGGCCACTTGAGGGCGCTGTGGATCCACAGAGTAAGATGCTCATGGCACCCTGAGGGAGAGGGAAGGTTCATGGGAAGAATCATGGCTTGGTTCCTGCATCAAAGAGGTTATCTGATGAATCAGAGGTTCACTGATCTTATCTTCTCACATTAACTGATAAGCAGGTGTCTATGTTATCCCAGGGAGCCATGAATTTGGCCCTGCATGCAGTTAAGTTTCTCCTGGAGCCCATGTTTGGTGGAGAGTGTGATGGGGCTTCAGTGAGGAGCATGGAAAATCCAAACCAGGTGTAGAGCAAGGAGCACCTGCTCCAAGGCAAAGAGAACCTGTGCTGGTGGCCACCTGTCCTGTAACCCCAGGGTCCAACTCAGCACAGTCAGCTGCACCTGTGCATAGGAAAATGGACAGAATCAGGGAACACAGGAGCAGCTGAGCTTCTCCTGGGGGTGTGCATACCCACAGGTGCCTACAAAGACAGTGACATCACAGGCAAACCCTCCAAAGAGAGCAAAGGGAGGGACAAACCTCTGCTCTCTCAACCGAAGGACCGGAGCCCTGAGCGGGGACATGGCCCATCTTGTGCTGCCTGAATCCTCCAGGGGCACCGAACTCCTCTGCTGCATGGCCCTGTGTCTCCTGGGGGCAGGTGAGTCTCAGCTCAGGTGGGAGGTCCCTCCAACCTGACGTTCTTGACTGTGGAGTGTCCATCTGCTTCCTGGGCTGGTCTCAGCTCTGTCTCCTTCCTCCACAGGGGCAGTGGCTGCTGGAGTCACCCAGTCCCCAAGACACCTCATCAAAGGCCGTGGTGGGGAGGCCATTCTGAAATGCCACCCCTTCTCTGGACACAAGAGCCTGTACTGGTACCAACAGGCTCAGGGGCAGGAACCCAGGTTCCTCATTCAGTATTATGAAAAGCAGGAGTATGGGGAAAGAAATACCCCAGATCACTTCTCAGCAAAAGTGTTCAGTGACTACAGCTCTGAGCTGGCCATGCGCACCTTGCAGCTGGAAGACTCGGCCGTGTACCTCTGTGCCAGCAGCTTAGACACAGCCCTGCAGGGCCCATGGCTTTCTGTACCCAAACCTTCCTATCCCAGCTGGTGTCACAAGGAGAGGGAGGGGGCCTCTGTTGAGTTCCACTGTTGGTTTTTGTTCCTTTCTAACTCTCTCCCTGCCCTGCTGAGCTCAGCCAGAGCCTTCCTGAAAGTTCTCCCAGCGCTGCCAGCACCGTGCAATTCCCAGCACATGGCAGGAAGCTCTCCTCTGTGACAGGGTGGAGTCCATGCTTCGTGTTGTAGTGCACAGTCCTTGTGGACATTGTGTGTCCACTTTACAGAGGAGGGAGCGCTCAGTGCACCATTTCATAGACAGGGAGCTGCAGGTCCTGGACGTTCCAAATGTCCCATGCACATCCATCCTCCATGTCCACGCCTCCGAAGTCAACAAGCCCCTGGATTCCATGGTCCTGCCTGGGCCTTGATCTATTGGATAGAACAGAGCACAGTCTCTTCCATTTGAAGAGCATCTGAGCTGGGATGAGAGGTCACCCCTCAGGGGCAGGGTACATGGCTGATTGCCTGCCAACTGCTAAGCCAGAGGATGTGTGTCTGTCCTGTCATAGCTCCAGAGAGAGCGAGGGCGAGGCCATGACATCTCCCTAGGAGAGGAGCTAAGTGACCCAGGTGGTTGCCAGTCTATCTGGAGATTCTAGGAGGGAAACAGAAGCCCTCTAGGAGTGTCAGGGAGCATTCGGGAGCTCATAAGAGAATGGGTGTTTCTAAACCACTGGACAGGGTAGGGGATAGGGTTTCTCAGCCTGTCCTCAGCTCCACCACTTCTGGTCAGAAAATCTGAAATTGCTACATCTGCCCAGGTGAGGAGCTGCAGACAACAGCTGAGCCTCACATCTCCTGGCCTCTGATTTCTGACTCCATGACCTTTCTCAGTGCTGGGTGATTGAAGTTGCCCATCAAGATGACATCAAGATACACAGTCACAGAAACAGGGTCACCTCACACTGAGGTGTGACCTGTGTAAGAAGTAGCAGCACCGGGACCTCTGGCTGCATATCTCATCCACATCACTAACGAGGCTCCTCTCTTTTTCACAGAAAGCACAGTCATGGGGCTGTAGGTGTCCAGTCTTCCTGGTCCTCAGCTGGAACCAAGGGAGACTCTTACCTGTGAGCATGCAGAGACCTGAGCTTGGGAGGCAGGGCTCCCACCAGTGGGTGAATCGTGAGACAATGTAAAACAAGTTTCAGATTCCAGTGACCCTGACCCTGAGACTGTGAAAACTTTCTGGGTATCAGTTAGCTCCTTTAATGGAGAGGATTGCTGTGGGCTGACATCAAAATTGTCCAGAATTTATACAAAGGGAAAAACTAGTAGACATATGTGAAGGCATATTATGCACAGAGAAATCTGCCAAAGCACCAAAAATGGTGTTAAAAATTGTAGCAATGTTCAAATAAGGAATTGTATCATTATGCATAGAGGCATGAATTTCATACCTGAAGGCAGGAAGAAAGGATTTACTACTTATTAGATTTCTTTAAAAACAGACTTACACATTTTTCCCATGCTGCACTGCTCAACTTTCTCTGTGCCATTGATTTGTTCTTGTGGGGAGGGGTGTGGCAGCTTAGCTCTGTAGCTCAAGCATTTGTGAAGGTCAGTGATGTCACTGAGTCACTGAGAGGCCGAGTCCTATGTGCCCAAATAGAACCGGAAGACGTGACATTCTGTGCTGGACCAGCAATGGTCACCAGGCTCTTCTTCTGCGTGGCTCTCTGTCTCCTGTGGGCAGGTGGGTGCAGTGGGCTTCCTGCCCTGGAGTTCCCAAGACTTTATCCAAGCTTTTGTCTCATGATGACAACCTCACCTGTGTCACTCTGTCTTACAGGATACCTGGATGCCAAAGTCACCCAGAGTCCAAGATACAAGGTCACAGGGACAGAAAAGAAGGTGGCACTGAGTTGCCACCAGAGTTATAACCACGACTATATGTACTGGTACCGACAAGATCCGGGTCACGGGCTGAGGCTGATCTATTACTCATACGATATCAGCAGCATTGTCAAAGGAGACATCCCTGATGGGTACAGTGTTTCTAGATCAAAAAAAGAAGACTTCCCCCTCACGCTGGAGTCGGCCACCCCCTCCCAGACATCTGTGTACTTCTGCGCCAGCAGTGAATCCACAGTGCTGCACAGCCGCCTCCTCCCTGCACATGAAGTGTCGGTAGAAAGCCTGCGGTTGCATTCCGAGTCCTGGGCCAAACCCCAGGAAGTCCCTGCCAATGTGGTGGACTTTCAGCACTGGGCACTCTGACCCTCAGGGCCAAAGTCCTTCTCTGTACCATCTCAGCCTGACTGGAGGCCAGCCACCTGAACACACTTAACTAGCTGATCCTGTCTTCTGCAGCTCTCTCTCTCTCTCTTCCTGTTTGCAGAAAGGAAAATGCATCGTAAGTTGAGCTGCATGAGGATTCCCCTAATAATCTTAAAGTCCCCGCACTCTCCTAGGGGCTTCAGTGACTTCTTCATTTATGCTGGTCCCCACCCTCTGTTCCCTTCAACTTATAGTCACGAACTTTCCTTCAGATGGATCTGCCGCTGGCTGCGTTTCTCCTATGGGACAATAGCCCTACAAGGTCCTATAATGCTTGCCCTTCACCTTGCCCTTGACCTCCATGGTCTTCTTGTACAAGTCTCCTTTGCTCTCCCTGCGCTGGATTCATTCATCTGCATTCAGTTTCTCCCTCAGATGTGCCACCTCAGGGATCTGTTTTACAGATTATTTCTTCTGCACGGAACCTATGTCCTGCCTTCTTATCACTAGATCTCCCCTTCATTCCTTACGTGACGATATATTTTAGGCATACTTACTCTCAAATGTGAAAAGGAAAGCTTAGGATTTACTAGGAGAAATGAAGGAAATATATTTAGGCATTCATTTAAGGGAGTGTGTTTTTAGCAAAGACACAAAAGAACACAAATATATTTATAAAGAATACAAATACTTAAAAAATAATGTAATATACAAATATTGACAAACATATTTATAATTTCAGTGGCATTAAATTATACCCTTGTACATCAAAAGATACCACAAAACACACCACGAAGCTTAGAAGGGTAAGCTGCAGCCTGCGAAGAGACATGAGGAAGGGACACCAGTAGGTGACATCCGTGTGACAGACCCCTTGTGGTCACCACCTCCCCAGGCTGCTCTAGATCCCCAGGCTTGCTAGCAGGTGTAGGGACCACAGAGAGAGAGAGAGAGAGAGAGAGAGAGAGAGAGAGAGAGAGAGAGAGAGAGAGAGAAATATTGATGTGAGAGAAAAACATTGATCCATTACCTCCCCTTCACACCCCAACCATGGATCAAACCTACAACCTAGGTATGTGCCCTAATGGGAAGTCGAACCCACAACCTTTCAGCTCACAGAATGACACTCTAACCAACTGAGCCATGTGGCCAAGGCCATTGCTCTCTTTTTAAAAAGCCATGAAATTCACTTGTAAGTCATGTTAGAGGTGTAGGTTTTCTCAGATTCCAGAAGGTCTGTTCATTTTCTTATTGTTGATACTGTGTCCACCCTGGTATTTTCAGGGATAAGAGAATTCTCCATCCTTTGCAGATAAGATATTCAGCATCGGTGACCTGGAAGCCAGCAGCATGGAGATGAAGTGTTCAGTTCGTCATGCACCATGGAGGTTGGCGAAAGCAAAGAGGAAAGTGGTCTCTGACCTCCGGACAGAATAAAAGCTTCCGACTTCAATCTGCGCCCTGGGCTTCATCTCATCTCTCTATGTTCAAGTGTGCCAGTAGGTTCCATGTGTTTCTAGGCTACAGTTGTGGGAATTACCGCAGCTTCCACTTTGTCTAAGCTCCTGTGACTGGGGGAATGGAGACCGCCATAAAAGAGAAACACCCAAGGAGAAGGGCCATCACAGATAACGAAGAGGTCATTAACCGACGGGCCTTGGCCACGTCCCAGCAGAAACATCCAGCAGAGGGTCAGAGGACGGTGATGGGAGATGTAGAGATGGGGTGGGGGCCCATCACTCAGGCCCTGGAGCAATGAGTGGAGGCCACTGGGATGAGCAAGTCTGCAAATATGTTGAACAAACTTGTAGGTATGTTTTAGTCTCAACAATTGGTTTTTAAGACGGAGCATTTGTGGAGACAGTGATGTCACTGTGGGGACTGCCCTGTGGGGACAAAGGACGTCCCTTCTCCTTTGCTCATGCTCACAAGGATCTAACCTGGTGAACCTCTCATTCCTGTCCTGACCCTGCCATGGGCACCAGGCTCCTCTGCTGGGTGACCCTCTGTCTGCTGGGGGCCGGTGAGTCCTCAGAACACCAAGATCTCTGCATTTTATCTTTCCAGGGACCATTCCAATCATTTCCTACTTCCTTTGTCTTTTCCCTTCACAGAACTCACAGAAGGTGGTGTCATCCAGTCCCCCAGACATAAGATCCTAGGAAAAAGTCAGGCAGCAACTTTGTGGTGTAATCCCATTTTGGGCCACCAAACCCTTTACTGGTACCAGCAGTTCCAAGGACAGGGCCCAGGGCTTCTGATCCGCTTTGAGAATGAAGAAGCAGTGGATGATTCTCAGTTGCCTAAGAATCGATTTTCTGCACTGAGGCCCAAAGGACAAGACTCAACTCTCAAGATCCTGCGTGCAGAGCTGGGGGACTCTGCCGTGTATTTCTGCGCCAGTAGCTTACCACAGTGTTACAGAGATGCTGCCTTCCTGTGCAGGAAACACCAGGTTTCTTTTCTCTCTGCTCCGCTCCCGGCAGCTCTGAACGTAGGCCTTCCCGTGTTCCTCATGCACGGGAAAGAAGAGAATCTGCAGACAAGGGAGGATTTGCGTGAAGGGAGGCCACGAATTATTTCTTTAAACATCAGGGATGCAAATAATTATGACTTAGGGGTTTGAAGCACTTTTTTTGCCATGATTCAAGGATGCAAAACTGAAAGTGACTTATGTCTCATGGACTCAGCCCTCAGGCGCTAGGGAGGATTCTTCTCTTGTGAAAATTATTCAGTCACCAAAAATGTACAGTCTACTTTAACAATAATACAGATGGTGATTCTGGGAGAGTAGCAAACAGCAGGCTCTCCCTTTGTGGTGGCGTTTACTCTCCAAATGATTTTAATTGATATCCTTTTCTCTCTAGGCTCCTCTCTGCCTTTCTTACCAAATTTTCTGCATCAAAGTGTCCATACATAGTATGTGAATGGAAAACACTTTTTTCCATTTTCTGGAAACGTGTTGATAATAATGATGTTGCTGATGATGCGATGATTTCAGCTGTTTTATTCAGTCCTTTCCCTACTTCAAAGGAATACACACCAATGAGTATTGTGGCAACCCGTCTGAAATCTCAGCTCGGAACGAATCCTACTTTCTCCGGGGTGGTCTAACTCTTCAACATAAGCAGGACTGCTCGGCATTATACCTAGGCCAGAGCCAACCAGTTCGGAGGCCTCAACAACAACTGTTGAGGATAGTTCCAGCCGTCTGCCCCGGTACATTAAAATAGCTCCTTAGTGCATTAAAATATTCCTTAGTAAAAATTTCTGAAACAATCCATTGCCCTAGATCCAATGATCCCATCTGATAATACCGTGCATTCTTTGTGTGGAAATCCACACCCTATACTCTTAACTTCTGCCTGGATTCTCTAAGACGAGAAGGCAGTTTGAAACCCTGGTTGGAATTACTGGGAAGACAGCCCACTGAGATTTTCCTGAAGGTGTTATCATTGCTTCTCAGCCCCTGCTGGCTTCCCTTCCTCCTTGTGCAGCCAAGACCCCAAGTCATAATGTCCGTCTATTCACACGTTGTGTATCCCTTATTTCCTCCGCCCATGTCTGCCTCCCTCCCTCCAATTGCCTTGTCTGACAAACCTCAGTGATTCGTGGGCGCAGCTACCCACCATGTCCTTGCCAGAGGTTTTATGTGGTTGTTTTCCAATCTGCTACATCACATTTTGTAATTACTAACTCCCTAATAACATTCTCCTAGATTATCTTTGATCTCTTTAAACACAGGAAACAGGAGTTTTAGAGGCTGATAATTTTCACAGCTGAGATCTCTGTGGGGCTGTTTTAATTAGTTTTCTGCTGCTTCTCAGTCATGCTGTTTGTTTTCATGGTGTTTGTATGTTTTGCTTATGAATCTGATTATCTTTGACTTGGTGCCAGATGCTGGCTTTGTAGATATAACTTTTTTTTTGGTCAAGGATGGATGAATCTTTCTCCAAAGAGAATTTTATTTTGCTTTTGCCAAGTGCAAGGGATATCAGCAAGTTGGGGCCACCTGAATTAGTGTTCAAGGTGTGGGGTGTCCCAGATCAGCTAGAGAACACATTTACCTCTAGGTCATCTGTGCACTGAGTGTGTCCCTGTCCCCAGTTTGGTACACTTGGTCTTTGATCTTTGTCCCCCTGTCCTGTGAGCACTGAGACTGGGTGGGCAAATGCCACCAGGGCAAAGGGATGGTTGTGCCCCTCCCTAAGTACTCACCTTCTTC
Organism: Anoura caudifer; assembly: GCA_004027475.1. NCBI lineage: Eukaryota > Metazoa > Chordata > Mammalia > Chiroptera > Phyllostomidae > Anoura > Anoura caudifer. The sequence goes on along the minus strand of PVKU01013266.1, from coordinate 12,186 downwards.
TCCAAGATCCCAGCCTATTGTCCCTCCCTGTATTTTTAGGATATTAATTAAAGTGTTTTATTTTATTTTATCCAACTATTTAGACAATCAAAAAGGGTTGGTTTGAGTGCTCTCATCTGTAATTACTAGGATTAAAGTCAAAATAATTTTATGTGAAATTTTAAATAAAAAATAATGTCAGATTCTGAGTCTGTCATTTCTTTAAATAACTTAAATGACATAGAGATTTATACATCAACTTTAATTTCAACCAAATTTTTTTTAAAAAAATCTTCAATGGTATTTATAATCAAATTGAGACAGCTATTTATTTTTGTCATTTTATGACTGGAATTTTTACGATTTTTAAAAAATTTTTATTGCGTAACCTCTGACATTCCATTGAACCGTGTGACAAGACAGGACGTAAAATAGGGACTGAATATTTAGATTCGGTCAGAAAGTATAGAACAGCCTTACAGTTTGTTTAATTGCTATTGCAGCACATGTGGTTTTTAAATGAATAGGCCCAAGGACAAGCGGTTGGAACGGGGAAGAATAATTGGTACAGGGCTGTCGGTATTTCCCCCACGGAAACCCAGTCTTGTGGGGAAAACCACACTTCCCGTTTGGGGGACTTCCCTAAAGAAATCCGCCTGTTCCGAGTCTCCTATTCCTTGCAGAATCCTCTCCGTGGGAAGGCACGCAAAGTGTTTGTTTAATCTCTTCATCTGACTTTAGTCTCTGTCTTCTTGCTTTCTTACTGGCAACCTAGAGAAGAGATAGGCTATTTGGTGTTTTTTCAACATGCACTAAAATTAGTGGGGAACTTTCTTTCCTTACGGGGTCCACCTGTAGTTTGGAAGGGAGAGAAGTGACTTAAATTCTGATTAAGAATTAAGTGTTGGCCAGCCCCCTCGGATTCACCACTGGGTCTTGTTATTCACCAATATTAAAACTGACATTATCTTCACACATCTGACTCCAGTGTCCAGCTCTCGTGTGGTTCCATCTTAGGCTGTAATATTACAGTTTTATTTATTGATCCTCTAACGCCCGCAAATCATAATATCAGTACCTTATATCCCCTGTATTCAATGAAACAAAGCACCCCTTGCTTTATGTCCTGTCAGGAGAGCATGTTTGTACTCTTTCTGCTCACTGGACACTAGGAGGCACTGTGGCTTCGTTGTAATCTAAAGTCTGCGGGGAGGTTCTTCCTCGGAGGGGGAGGGTGGAGGGGAACCCTGGGGCGGGGCTTGGATTAAGGGAGTTGCAGATCCCTTGAATGTTGGTGAGAAGGAAGAACAGAGACCATCACGTCTTGCTCTATTGTGCAGATGGGTTTTGCTCTGAATGGAGCTCTGCATGGCAGGTGTGCTTGCAGTGGGATTCCTCCAAATTGGCTTAATTTGTGCAGCCCAGGGAGCTGGTGGTGAAGCTGGCGTGTGCTGGGAGAAGCAGACAAGCAGGAGGAGTGTCAGAGGAGCCTTAGCGAGCCTGGCCCAAACCAGCCCAGGCCAGCTCACCACCTGCTCTGCTGTTCTGCAGAGGGTAAGCAGGGAGAAATGCAGGTGCTACCCTGGACCATACCACGGGGACCTTGGTCCCAGGAGCTGACAATCCCAGTGACACCACTAGCAAATCCACTTAGCAGGCAAGGACAAGGGTGCACCAGAGCAACAGAATTTCTCCCCAGGAACTTTTACTGTGAGCAGGAAGATGCCACCATGTAGTTCTGAACTTGACAGTCACCCCATGCTTCCGTGCATCCCGTGGAAGCTTACGAGGTCTGGACAGAGAGAAGTTTTATTCTTGGGCTTCCCTTGGCCAGACTCCAAGTTCTTTCCATGTGACTGTGTGCCTATCGTGTACTGCATCTAGTTTCTGCCTTTTCCACAGACACGGAGTTCCATGGATCCTGTGAAGTATTAGATTTCTGTTGCTGCTGTAAAAAATTATCACAAATTCTGTAGCTTAAAGCAACACAAATTGATTCTGGAGATCAGAGGTCCAACATGACTCTAACTGGGTTAACACAAATGTGTTGGCTTTGCCTCATTTCTTCTGGAAGCTCTAATGGATGATCGGTTTTCCTATCTTTTTCAGCTTCTGCAGGCCACTGACAGTCCTTGGCTTGTGGCCCCTCCATCTTCAAAGACTACAATGACCGTCGAGTCTGTCCTCATGCTGTATCACTCCGACTCTCCCTCCCTCTCCCACATTTTATTTTGGGGCCCTTGTGATTACATGGGACCAGCCTGGGAAGTCCCCGATAACCTTCGTATATTAAGGTCGGCTGATTAGCCTGCTCAGTCCCATTTGGAGCCTAATTCCCCTTGGCTGTGTAAGATAACACACCCACAATGCCCAGGATTGGACATGGACGTCCTTGGGGAGCCAGCAGCCTGCCTTCCGCACCTAGGTGCCTGGTAACAGGGGAGGGACGATGATCTTTTTGAAAACAGAATAATGGCCAAAGTTTTATGTCCTGGATCCAGCAGAAACCAAAGAGACAGGCCCAACAAGGGAAACGGGTCCCTCTGGTCACACCATTTAGCCTGCAAACTATCTGCTCCTCAGTCCAAGAGCCTCGGCGTATGTCTCTGGACCAACCAAAAAATATGGCCTTAAACTGGGCCTTCTTAGTTAACATGCAACCTAACTGATAGGAATTTTTTGACCAACCCAAGAAACAGGCTCCTCTCAGCCCTTCATAACCTCCACCGTGAGAGGAAGTGGGTTTGTGGCATCCTTTCATGGTGGCCTTTTCCTTGTCACAGGAGAGCTCACAAAGAACACTGAGTTTCTCTAGGAGCAAGCATGGGATTTAAATAAACTCTGCAGTATTTTGTTTGCAAATCTCCCGAAACAAGAAAACCCTTATTTCATGGGGGAGGGGTGGAAAATGTAGATTACAGGCAACAGACTTTGGGAATTGAATAGAGCTGGAGGGATAAACAAACTCAGGTCTTTCAGGGCAAACAGGAGCTTTTAAATTCAGTTCTCAGGGCATCATGTCAGTCCCTGAGGCCCTAACAATGCAGGGGTTAGGCTTGTTTTTCACCTGCGAGCTCCGAGCCCAGCCCCTAACTCACTGCTGGGTGATGGTGAGTGTGGGTGTACGACCAGCAGCATCAAGCCACCAGTGAGAGGGATCTGAGTTTCAGAGCCACTGGCTTGCAATGAGATGATGAACTTGTCTTTAAGTACTTGAAGCTCAAATGGCAATAGTTGAAAGGCTCTGTAAAAGGTAGTATAGAGAAGGCATTAGGAGTTGATAACATCGATACCCGCAGGGGACCTCCAGGTGTCCAAATCTGTAGGCTAGGTCAGTTATAATGGACTTCAGTCCTGCCGGATTTACCCCCCAGAGACGCAGCCTTCTTCTCTGAATGGAGTCCCTGACTTGGGGATAAGGGATCATGCAAAGTGATGTCAGCATCTTGTAGAGATAAAATGTCCCAAAATGCACTTCTCTGCTCATGCTCACAAGGACCCTGGGCTGGGCTGTTCCACAGCTACCACACTTTGTCATGCGAACCTGGGACCTCTGCTGTGCGGTCCTCTGGCTGCTGGAAGTAGGTGAGTCCACAAAATATTTAGCATCCTCATGCTATGTTTTCCTGCTGTGACTCCAATGCTTTTCTTATTTTGTCTTCAAAGTATGTCCTCTTCCACAGAGCCCACAGAGGCTGGAGTTACCAAGACACCAAGCACAAGGTGACAGCGATGAGACAAGACGTAACTCTGAGTTGTGAGCCAATTTCTGACCACCATGCACTTCTTGGGTACAGACTGACCTCAGCGCAGGGACTGGAGATTCTGACTCATTTCAGCAAGCTCCTGCAGATGAGACAAGGCTGCCCAATCAGCTCAGATGCCTAATGGGTTGCTCTCCACTCTGAGGATCCAGCCCACAGAGCCCGAGGACTCAGCCATGTACCTCTGTGCCAGCAGCTTAGCCACAGCGCTGCACAGTCGCCCCCTCCCTGTGCAGAACCCCCCTGCTTCCCCTTCTCACTGCCCCAGTAACATAAAGGTCTCTGCTCCTCTCTCACCGAGAGAAATGAGTGAATTTGGGGCATGACATGAACAGAAATAATGCGGTATCAACAGAAAAACTTGAGTATGAAAAAATGTAGGCTTCAGGGATTTGCTGACACATTTTCTGTGGTCTCAAAACTCACCACACCTTCAGATAAACCTTAGTTCCCCACACAGTGCATGTTCCTGCCTTCCTGTACCGGCCTCTCCATCTGAACCATAGGAGCGCCTGGCAATGGCTCCTCGGCCCTCCATTCTCCTCTCCTTCTAAGCTGGTAACAGAATCCATCCCCAACACACACACAAAAGTTTGATTGTACTAAAACCTCTTTACTTTGTGCACATTCCTTTATAATGTTCATGGCATCTTACTATTTACATGGTACTCATTTCAATCATGATATCTCAAATGTTGGTAAAGCAGATATTTAATATACATTAGGTGGAAGACACTCGAATCCCGGAATTTGTCTCTGTGCCGCCTAAGGGGAGCCCAGGCCTGACTGCAGAGGCTGCTGCCTCCGATGGCTCGTGTAGGACTCAGGGCTGTTCACGGGGCCTCTTCAGCAGCGGGATCTGGAATGACGAACGTGGACTTCACATTGGGACATCTGAAGGCCTGCAGGCCTGTCCGGTGTTCTGTAGCTCTCTTTCCTACCTGATCATATGTCTTCAACACCCAAACCTGTATTGTATATTGGTTTATGCCAGAAATTTCCACATCACACCTGCAGTCCCTTCTGATCAGTTATGATTACTCTCTTCTGTGGTCTTATTTACATCCCTTCTCAGTCCCTTTGAGAGCATCTTTGGCAACTGGGTTTGGATCCTTGGTTTCTTGACCTCCTTACATTTGATGATTTTTTTTTTTGCTTCCAATCCTTTTCAGGTGCACTTTGTCATTTTGGACCATGGAATGAACACCAAATAAGCTCTTCCCCAATTTCTATTTCAATCATCCCCTGCTCCTAGGTGTTCCTTCTTCCCTCCCATCTCACCAACCCAGCATCATCCTCTTATGATGCTTCTAGCCACTGTACCCAACAGCTTGTAAATCCCCTTGTTCTTAATTTTCACATTGTCTAAATCAGGTTTAAAGTTTAAAATCATAACATCAGCCCTGGATAAATCCACTCCATCTGCCCAAAGCATCTGGGTGTTTTATTAAAGATTTTATTTAGTTATTTCTAGAAGGAAGGAAGGGAGGGAGAAAGAGAGGGAGAGAAACATCAACGTGTGAAGAAAACATTGATCAGTTGCCTCTCACACACTCCCCATTCTGGGCCAAGACCCACAACCCAGGCATGTGCCCTGACCGGGAATTGAACCGGTGACCCCTCACTTCCCAAGATAAAGCTCAAACAACTGAACAACTCTGGTAGGGGCCAGGGCATCTGTTTATATACCTTCAGATGAGCATGGTGGTCAACCAAAATTTTTCCAAGAATCTTGGTAAAACCCCCAACTCAATAAGGAATTATTTTGATTTTGTGTGTCTGGGAGAAATGGATTCTCTTGAAAGAAGTACGAAGACCTTGAGATTTGGAAAGTACGGTGCTGGTGTACAGGACTAGCACAGCCCATGGCAGACCCACGCAGAAATGCCCAGCAGGTGGTGGGTGTGTGCTACACAGGGGCAAAGGGTGGTTAGGCACGGGGTGCGTGCGGTGACAACTGACGAAAGTCTTGGAGACTTCGGATGGTCCAAAGAAACACCCAACATGACTTATCCCAGTCAATTCTTCTGAGACGATTAATATTTACCTTTGGGAGGAGGACCTATGAGAAATGAAAGAGAGTGATGTCACCCTCCACCTTACGGAGCCCAGAGGAACCAGAAGCCCCGCCCCTGTGCTCAGGCTCACAAGGGCCTCCTCTGGGTGAAGCCTCCTCCTGCCCCACCCGGCCATGGCCACCAGGCTCCTCTGCTGGGTGGCCCTTTGTCTCCTGGGAGTAGGTGAGTCCCCAGAAATAAAGAATCTGCACTTTCGGATTTTCCTAGTTCTGTTTCCATTTATGTCCTTTATCCTGTTCCAAACTCTGTCCTCTTCCACAGGGTCCACACATGCTGGAGTCACCCAGACACCCAGGCACAAGGTGACGAAGAGGGGACAAGGAGTGACTCTGAGTTGTGAGCCAATTTCAGGCCATACCTACCTTTACTGGTACAGACAGACCTCAGCGGAGGGAATAAAGTTTCTGATATCCTTCAGCTATGCAAAACCTCTGGACAAGACAGCGCTGCCCAAAGAGCGATTCTCAGCTCAGATGCCTAGTGGGTCGCTCTCCACTCTGAGGATCCAGCCCACAGAACCCGAGGACTCAGCCGTGTACCTCTGTGCCAGCCGCTTAGCCACAGCGCTGCACAGTCGTCCCCTCCCTGTGCAGAAACCTCCTGCTTCCCCTTCTCCCATCAGCCCCCAGGGGTCCTGAGTAGAAGTCTCTCTGCTCCTCTCACACCAGGAGACATGTGTGGGTTTGGGACATGATAAGGCCAGAAAGGGTAAGGTATAAAGCCAGAAACCCCAGGATAGAAAACAATGCAGGAAATGGGTTTGGGGGTTCCTCTCACACTGCCTGTGGACTCACCCTCACCACACCTGGGAGATAAACCTTAGTTCCCCGCACTGTGCCTTTTCCTGCCTTCCTGCAGCGGCCTCTCCATCTGAATGGTAGGAGCTCCTGGGAATGGCTCCTCAGCCCTCCACTCTCCTCTCCTTCTAAGCTGCTAACAGAATTTCCCCCCAGCACACAAACACACGCTTTTTAAAAAAAGACTTTATTGATCTTTAGAGAGGGGGAAGTGAGTGAGAAAGAGAGGGAGAGAAACATCAACGTGTGGTTGCCTCTCATACACACAACCTGGGCATGTGCCCCAACTGGGAATCAAATCAGCCACCTTTGCTTTGCAGGATAATGCCCAACACATGGGAGCCACACTGGTCAGGGCCCGTACGAGCTTTTTTAAGTTCTCTCACGTAACCAAATTCCACCTGTCATTGTCTTCCACTTTGACCCTTAGATGCTATGACCTTTAAGATGGAAATGCAATAAAATTTCTATTGTGTTTATGCCAAGAGATAGAATCAAACATATGATGTCCTGTTCAGTGCATTGTTTATCCTCCTGGGTCCTCCCTGCTCCTTCCAGACCAGTCCCTTCTCTCCAGCTTCAATACCAACTCCCCACACACATGACATCAGAGCATTGTCCTTTGTTTGTGAACTTATTGCTACTTCTCTACCTCAGATCCGTCCTCATTCACTGCATCTCCCTGTAAGTGAAGCTGTCACCATTGGAGACGTCATCATCACTCAGACACTTTCTACAGGGGTTTGGTGTCTCAGTTTTTTGAACTCCTTATTTTCAATAATTTTTCCCTCCAACATTTGTCAGAGGCACTTCAGTATTGCACTTTCAGATCATAGAATGAGACACCAATGAGCTCCTTCCAAAATTTCCATTTCAGTCATCTCATTCTCCTACTTTATCATATTACTCCTTAGGAGCACTAAATCAGCACCATCCACCTAAGATTCCTTTAGCCACTGACCCTCAGTTCATGTACTTAACAACTTTTAAACTTGTATGTTCTTAATTCTCACATTGTCTAAACTGAGTTCAAGGTTTAAGACTCAGAGTGTCAACCCTGATAAATCCAGTTCCCTCTGGGCAGTCCTGGATGGCAAAGTCGGGTGTCCTGAGTCACTGAGAGCATTCGGCAGTGATCACGACACAGTCTGGTCACTGACAGGAATTCTCTGGTCCTCACTGAAGAGCTTTCCATTGGTTCACTGCTGTGCACAGGAAATGCATGGGTCAAAAGGATGCTTCGCTTACATTTTAAGAATCTATTTCTTCTCACCTGGTCTGTTAGTGTGTTTTTATTAAATAACAGAAACTTAATAGCCACACAATAATTAAATAATGAAGCTCAAAATATAGGATATGATCCCATTTATGTGAAAATATATCTATAAGAATAAAGAAAGCAGGCAAATAAATAGAGTTAGATTTACATCTAGTGATGTATATGACTGCATATTTTCTCAAATTTTAGAAATTACAAAATAATATACAGAAGATACTTCTATTTTGATTTAAAAAAGAACGTATTTTCATACATGCCATAAATTTTTACAATGAATTTGTGAGCCAGGACAAATCTACGTAAGGCTATAGAACAAGTTCTCCCAGTAGCTCTGCAAGGTGGGATTGGAGGAAGGACAGAGCGGTGTGACCTAGCCTTGTGTCACGTACAAGTCTTACTCACTTATTGCTGAAGTAACATGTAAGATATTACTTTTGAAATTTTTTGCAGGGCATAGGGAATCTTTTTTTATAAAAGGAGAATTCTGGCCATGAAAAAGATTTGTGAGAAGTCAGCACGGTGAGGGGTGGTAAAGGCCAGAGAGAAAACTGGAGATGCTTCCCAGAAACAACCCACAGGCAGGGCCAGGCCCAGGTCCCATGTGACCGTCCCAGCGATCCGCTGCACAGAACTGATGTCCGCCTTTGGGAGGAGGTCCCATGAGCAGTGACAGAGGGCGATGTCACTCTCCACCCTGCTGAGCCCAGAGGAACCAGAAGCCCTGCCCCTGTGCTCAGGCTCACAAGGGCCTCCTCTGGGTGAAGCCTGCTCCTGCCCCACCCGGCCATGGCCACCAGGCTCCTCTGCTGGGTGGCCCTTTGTCTCCTGGGAGTAGGTGAGTCCTCAGAGATTAAGAATCTGCACTTTTTAAAATATTTTCAGTTCTATTTTCATTTATGTCCTTTATCCTGTCCCAAACTCTGTCCTCTTCCACAGGGTCCACACATGCGGGAGTCACCCAGACACCCAGGCACAAGGTGACACAGAGGGGACATGGAGTGACTCTGAACTGTGAGCCAATTTCAAGCCATGACGACCTTTACTGGTACAGACAGATCTCGGTGAAGGGCCTGGAGTTTATGATTTACTTCAGTTATGCAAAACCTCTGGATGAGACAGGGCTGCCCAACAAGCGATTCTCAGCTCAGATGCCTAATGAGTCCTTCTCCACTCTGAGGATCCAGCCCACAGAGCCCGAGGACTCAGCCGTGTACCTCTGTGCCAGCAGCTTAGCCACAGCGCTGCACAGTCGCCCCCTCCCCGTGCAGAAACCTCCTGCTTCCCCTTCTCTCATCAGCTCCCAGGTGTCATGAATAATCGTCTTCTCTGCTCTGAAGTCACCAAGAGATTATATGTAGGTTTGGGACACGACAAGGACAGAAAAGATTAGGTATCAACTTAGAAACCCCAGCGAAGGAAACAATGTAGGAAGTGGGCTTTAGGCTTTACTCACACACTGTCTGCGGGCTGCACACCCTGCACACCTGGATGACAGCCCTTGGTTCCCCACACTGTGCACGTTCCTGCCTCCCTGCACTGGCCTCTCTATATGAATCGTAGGAGCTCCTGGTAAGGACTCCTCAGCCCTCCATTCTCTACTGCTTCTCAGCTGAAAACAGAATCCCCCCATCTCCACACACAGATACACACACACACACCTTTTCTAGAGTCTGTTTTACAGCCAAATTCTATTTGCCGTTGTCCTTTTTCTCATTCAGGGGCCCGGATCTTCAAGTTGGAAATGTAATAGAATTCCTGCTTTGATGCAAAAAGATGTAATCCACTTCTCCGTCCAGGTTCACTGTGTCCTTGGTCCTACAAATCCTACCCACTTATTCTGGAACATTGTCCTCTCCTTGGCTTTAATACACACACACGGATTAGAATACTGCCTTTCATGTTGCTCCAGCTTCTCTACCTCAGACCTGTCCTCATTCCCCTCCTTCCCACTGCTGATCCTGCCACCACTGGGGACGGCATCATACAGTGGACAGTGTATATGTGGGTTTGGCTTCTCAGTTTCTTGACCTTCCCACTTTCAGTAATATTTTGCCTCCAATCTTATCCAAGAGCACTTCCAAGTCTAGACCATGGAGTGAGCAACAAACAAGCTGCTTTCAAAATTTCCATTTCATCCTTCTGTGTTCCTATCTTTCTGCCTTTCTTTCTTTAATGTAAAATACTTCCTAGGATTCTAATAGTCTCTGAACATCAGCCCATATACCCAACTGCTTTGAAACTCGCATGTCTTATTGCTCACAAAATCCAAACTACGTACAAGGATTAGTACTATAAAGTCAACCCTGGTTAAATCCAACCCTCCTTTCCCAGGGCATCTGTTTATGTGTCTTCATAATCACCCATACGTCCAATCTAAATTCTCCTTGGAGGGATTGGGTAAAAGCCCAGCTCCGCCAGAAATTATTTAGATTTGTGTGTCTAGGAATCACGGAGTGCCTTAAGAGGGGTATGAAGGCCGTGAGACGGCAAGTACTGTCTTGGCGCCCAGATTCTGCAGTGCCGATGGTCCATGCACACCACCATGCCAAGGAGACGGTAGACAATGGATATAGCAGGAACACGGAATGGAGAAAGCACAGGGTTGTGTGAGGTGAATACTGGTGAAAGCCTTGGAAACTTTGAATGCTCCAAACAAATCCCAAAAGTGACATGACCCACTCTAGTCAATTCAACTGAAGAGGATTAACATTCCCGTTGGGAGGAGGACCTATGAGAAATGACAGAGAGTGATGTCACTACCAAGACACACTCCACCTTGTGGAACACACAGGAATAAGATGCCCTGCCCTTGTGCTGAGGCTCACAAGGGCCTCATCTGAGTGGAACCTCCTCCTGCCCCACCCGGCCATGGCCACCAGGCTCCTCTGCTGGGTGGCTCTTTCACTCCTGGGAGTAGGTGAGTCCCTAGAAATGAGGAATCTGCATTTTTGGATATTCCCAGTTCAGTTTCCATTTATGTCCCTTATCCTGTACCAAACTCTGTCCTCTTCCACAGGGCCCACACATGCTGGAGTCACCCAGACACCCAGGCACAAGGTGACAAAGAGGGGACAAGGAGTGACTCTGAATTGTGAGCCAATTTCAGTCCACCCTGCTCTTTTCTGGTACAGACAGACCTCAGTGGAGGGAATAAAATTCCTTATTTACTTCAACAATCAAAGTCCTGTGGACAAGACAGGGCTGCCCAAGGAGCGATTCTCAGCTCAGATGCCTAATAAGTCGCTCTCCACTCTGAGGATCCAGCCCACAGAGCCCGAGGACTCAGCTGTGTACCTCTGTGCCAGCAGCTTAGCCACAGCGCTGCACAGTCACCCCCTCCCTGTGCACAAACCTCCTGCTTCCCCTTCTCTCACCAGCCCCTAGGGGTCATGAGTAAAAGATTTTTCTGCTCAGCATTCACCATGGCATGTACTTGGCTTTGGGACATGACAAGGGCAGAAAAAACAAGGTATCAGCAGAGAAAACCCTGCATGGAAAATAGTGTAGATAATGTGCTTTAGGTTTCCCTCACACACCGTCTATGGGCTCAACACTCTGCACACCTGAGACAGACCTTAGTTACCCGCACTCTTCATGTTCCTGCCTGTCTGCACCGGGCTCTCCATCTAAACCATAGGAGTTCCTGGTAAAGGCTCCTCAGCCCTGCATTCTCCTCTCCCTCTAAGATGCTATTAGAATACGCCCCAACACACACATGTTTTGTAGCGTTCTATCATGTAGCCAAATTCCATTTATCATACTCTTAATTTATACCATTAAGATGCTCTGCCCTTTAAGACGGTTATGCAATAAAATTTCAACTGTGTTTATTTCAAAACACAGAATTGAACCTATGGTGTCCAATTTCAGTGCATTCTTTATCCTTCTGGGTCCTCCCTGCTCCTTCCATGCAAGCCCCCTCTCTCCAGCTTCCATACCCACTCCTCACACCCATGGCCTCAGAGCACTGACCTTTGTTTTGCTGAACTTACTGCTACTTCTCAACCATCAGATCCGTCCTCATTCACTTCTCCCCACCAGTAAAGCTGTCGCCATTGGACACATCATCATCACTCAGACACTCTCCACAGGGGTTTGGTGTCTCAGTCTCCTGACCTCCTCACTTGCAATAATTTTTACCTCCAACACTTTTCAGATGCACTTCAGTAATTCCAGTCTGTGCGATGAGACCCCAATGAACTCCATCCAAAATTGCCATTTCAATCATCTGATTCTCCTACCTCTTCATGTTGGTTTTCTTCTCACTAATTCAGCACCATCCTCCTAAG
>PVKU01013265.1:0-30005 GCA_004027475.1 Anoura caudifer | reverse complement strand
AAAAAAAATAAATAATGTTGTTAATCCAAGCAGCTTGGAAGTGAATCATACACTCCAACAATCCAGATTGATTGAACAGTATGGCTCAGTATGAACAGTATGGCTCAGTCCCTTCTCGAGGGCTAATGGACAATCACTATCTTGTTTAGGCCCCATTCACACTCATCTTTGTTTCTGCATGGACAAATGAGCCAATGGCTTCTTGTGATCCAGCCAGAAATATTAGCCTTTAAGTGATTGTGCCTCCACAGGAAGAGCTCACCTGCTACACAAAACCTAAAGCTGCAAAATTCCTTATGTCTTAAATTTATCAGCCCCCTTTGGTAGTTAATATTACCTAGGAAAGATGGTAAGGATAAGGTCAGTGTGAACCAGGGAAAAATCCAAACCATAGGATAATTTAAAAGAAACACAGTTTTATTACCCTCAAAGAAAAACAACTTAAGCTGGACTCAAAATGTTTTAAGAAAATGTCCCGGAATGGCTCTGGGAGACCTATTTAATTAACAATTAGGAATTATTTGTAATTGATACATCAATTACTGCTATGTAAAGAAGAGCATCTAAACTAAAATATTTACATTTTTAAGATAGTCTAAAGTCTTAAGAGCAGTAAACAGTCCAACGTAAAACCAAGGCGAAATTTTCCGTGAAGGAAAGTTTTGTTAATATTGGTAAAATGGTAATAAATATTGAAGTTGAATGATGAGTACATGGAGGTTCATTATACTGTTCTCACTATTTTTCACACATATTTAACAGTTTCTATAATAAAGCTCTTTTTTAATACACTGCAGAACAAAGGTAACTTTCAGGTCACTCCTCTGAGTTATTACAAATTTGAAATTACTAGGATTAATAATAGAACTTTGATTCCATTATAAAACATTATCAAAGCTCTCAAACCCTTGAACTTCACTCTCCCAAACTCAGCCTGCCTATATTCAAACACAAGGCAAAGGGTAATTGGGATCCAAGAGGGTCATAACTTGTTCTGATTCTAGTGAAAATATCAAAGAAAGTCTGAGAGAAGGAAAAGAGAAGATAGTAGGCCAAGAGATGAAGAGCTAGCTTTGAAAGCCAAAGCCTGTTTTGATGGCATCACCTGGTGTTAGCTTCCCACTTTTTCAGACAGATTTGTTATGGAGAGAAGTTGCCCTATATTCTCTTGCTTCAGTTATGTCAAGCACCACCATAAATAAGCCACATTCTTCTGACAAGAACAAGCTCAGCTAAATGGAGAACCCATGGGGGACTATGGCTCCAGTCCACTGCTTTACTCTAATGAGGGAAAGAACTCTCAGGCTCTAGAGTGCCTTGCACACTGGGGTAATTCTTAATCAAGCACATTTCTCATTTGCCTTTGTTCACTGAACATGTTAAAGTTAGGAGGGGCTGGGCAATGGAGCTTGGAAAGCCTCCTATATGTGAATGTTTCATTTTACCAATAAAGTATTTGCAGGGAAGAAGCAATAATTCGTATAAACAAATTGCACTCTCCCCAAGGCAAAGTAAACTAAATTCAGGAAGGAAGGTTATTTCACAAAGTGAATTCCACACAAATCATGCAGTACAGTAGGCTTTTTCAACAATTCTAACTGCAATAAATAAATAAATAAATAAATTTTTAAAAGAGAGAGAAAGTTGGATAAACTGTCTGCTGCAGTTAGTCACTTGGAATAACTAGCCCACTCACAAATCTACCCTTGTCTCCATGGAGACAACTGGGCCTAGCAACTATCTATACATTATATTATGAAGTATTACAGATAAATTTCAGTGGTCACAGGGGAATACTGTAGGTGAAAAGAAAAACATGCCCAGGCATCTCAGGCTATAGTCCTACCATGACACAATGGGAATCTGTTGTATTTTTATTCATATTCCCTTTAAGCAAAGAGAATTCTAAAGCTGAAAGATTCAGGGTGACTGAATTGACTTTAATGTTCATGAGGAAGTCTGCCTTAAAGGTGGCCTTAGGGGAGCATTAGGTCAAATTACCTTTCATACTCTTGGGGCAAAGCCCAAAAAGTCTATATTCAGGTTCAATTCCAAAGAACTGACACATAGCCTTATTTAAATTCATAACAGTTTTAATGGGAGAAACTTACATACACAGGCAAAGCAGTTGCTCCCAGTAGTGTCCACTGGAAAGAATCCACACACATTCCCCACCCCAGGACAGGATCCTTTTTTATTAAGGGCTAATAGTAAAACCACATGGTGGGTAGTCTCAGACCACCAGAAAAAAAACAATGCATTCCTAAATTAACAAATAACATCAGGCAATTATCACACTCTATACAATCTTTAACCTCCTTCCTGGAGACCTGAGGTTTATCTTTGGACACCATTCATTTCCTGGGTAGTCAGCCAAGCCTGAGACTATTGACAGCTAAGAGTACAACATTTCCCAGATGCCTTTGCTGCTGGAGCCATATTGCATCTAAAGTGAGTTTCCCTACAATACGATTAAGCAAACATTTTTGAGACTTATGATATTCTTCTACACATTCAAGAACACTGTGTTGCAGGTACTCTGCTATGCACTGGGAAAATGACACTTTAAATTTTTCAAAGATGCTTTCACAACTGTAACTATATTGGGCCCTCTAAGCAACACAGGAGATGTCATCAACTATGTCTTACAGATAAGGATAGGAAGACTCTGATATGTGAAAGGATTTGCCCACAGTCACATAGCAACATTTTATTGGATCCAGGAACCCAGGTCTCCTGACACCAAATCCTATTTTAGTTCCTACTATACAATACCCCAGCACTCAAAGGCCAGCCATAGTCCTCCACAATGAGGGATATACTAGGATGAATTAAGTCACGTGACTCAGCATGGCCTCCAAAGAGTTAGCACTCTCTGAATCCGAAATAATAATGTTTAAAAAAATAATGTTTATGGCTAGATTTCAGTTTGTGAAATTTTATCAAGTTGTATTCTTATGATATGTGTACTCTTCTGCATGTATACCTCCATAAAAGTTCTTTTTAAAAACCTTCCCTTCTCACTGTCCTGAAAGTGTGTTTTACTGTATAGACTGATCCTCAGGCCTTGTCAGTACCATGCATTCAGCCTTTATGCCCTGGGGTCAAAGAGGTATGCTTATTCACCTGCAAATGCTTTTGGAGTTCTTCCTGAATTATTGGCTACTGTCTTAATTTTGTTTCCATCTCATGAGGACACTATAAGTCAGCAAATCTTTAAAGCCTTTACTGACCTGTCTTACTCTCAGCCAAAGGTGAAAGGGTGCTCCAACTTGTTCCCTGTAGACTAGATCATGCCCAAGCCCATACTCCCAGCCCCAATCCCCCAGCTCAAAACTATAGTGCATTTTCACTACCACCTAGTTATCTGAATCAGCCATTTTAACTGACATGTTCTCATTGTCATGACAAAATTGATCAGCAACCTAACAGCACTGTTTAGAGTAATTCCAATTGACCACAGGAAGACACAGTCAAAATGATCTTTAAAAAACTATAAATATTTTAGTTTAGAAGCTCCCCTTTACACAGTAGCAACCTAACTATCACAATTTAATTGTACGAATTATATAATTCCCATGCCTCAGTTTCTCCATTAGTACACTGATAACTATTTACCATAGTAATATAGCTTTCAAGTATCTCTAAAATTAAGGTAACCATAAGAAAATCTTGAGTCTTAATTATCACTTTCCTTACATTTTCTTAGTCACTAGTCCTGTTAATTACATTTCTGAAATATCCCTTAAATTTAAACCCTCCTTTCCCTGTTTTAGCTCCCAACTACTTCTTATACAATCTAACATCTCCCATCACTCCTCCTGATAGCCTATCCCCTACACAGACAATGCTCTAGTCACCTTGAATTTTTTACCATCCTATAAACACAGCACATTGTTTAATGTGTTTTTACCCTTGCACATCCTAGTCCCTCTGCCTGGCATATGTCTCTTCCTTTCCTCTTTTTAAAAATCCTGCTTATTCTTTAAGATTTAGCACAAATGGTATCTTCTCTGAGAAACCTTCCCTAGGCTTTCCATGAAGAATCCCTTTATGCTAACATACCATCCTGGACATAAAATTATCATAGCACTTATGTTCCTAATGATAACCATACTGTATTATTAGTTTGTCTCCTGAGTTTCTTCAAGGGAGGACTCTATGTTTTTTAATCTCTGTATCCCAAATGGGCACAGTGCCTGGCCCCAAATGTTGCTTAATAAATGTTCTTAAGTAAATGAATGGATGAGCTATGATAAGAAATGCTATTTATGGTCAACATATAACATGGTCAACAAAGAAGTCATAATTAGGCTATTTTTAATGTCCCCATTTTTTATTTGAAGCTTTTATTTAAGGATTTAGGAAATTTAGAACTGCCAGCTAGAAGAAGAAAAGTTTGTCCTACTATATCTTTCTTTGAGTATTGTTGATCATTTTATGGATATGAGGGAAGGAAATTGACCATCAAAGTCTTTATTGCACACTTTCAGCAGCAATAAACCTCTAGTTTTGATTTAAATGCCCTGCCACTCTAATTCATAAAAGAATTTTCCCCTTTCCTCCTCAATAACTTCCAACTTTATCCCCTTTACCTTCTCACATGCACACCAAGGGCTGATTTTCATTGTATTTAAGTAAACTGCTAACTATTATGCAATTTACACTTGAAGGTGGATAATAAAGTAGGACCTTATCCAAGGTCATCCATATCCGGTAAAGTACTGAGAGAAATAGGTAGATAACTCAATCAGTCATGTAAATCTAAGGACACTGTACAAATACCTCATTTCCATAGCAACATCATACTTGGTGTCCAAATATAATGAATATGCTATGACTAAAGACTAAACAGAGGTTAATAATAAATGCATTAATTAGAAACTTGTTTACATTTCTCCTGGGAAGGATGGCCATTTATTACAGCTGCTGTCATGCAAGAATACTGACTCAGTTTGGCTCTCCACTCTGGGAATGCACATAAATTTTTGAGAGTCTCCTACATTATCATTTGCTGACAGGCATTAATGACACTAATGAAGGCAGGAGACCTTGATTCAAACACAAAAATGATGGAAGTTGATAATAGATATGTGAACAGAGCCCTCATTAATAAGTTTATTAATGATACAGAGATGGAAGTTAAAAAAGGGGGTATCTACACATGTATTTATAGCACTTTTACAACCTTCAATCAAAGATAATTCTTCCATCTCTTTGATTTATCCATTATTTGGTTATATACACAATAAAGCAGAATAATCATGTTCTGGTGAGAAAAATCCAGAAAAAAAGAAAGTAGATCCAGCTCTCTTCAGTTAGTAATAATTATGAGTGAGAATATTTCATAAAAACAAAAGATCACCAGCTCTTGCTTTGGTAATATGTGGTGATAGACACAAATTAGAGAGTTTATTCAGAGCAGAAAGAGCATTTACTAGTCATGCCCAAGCCTAGCTGAAATCTAGTTTAGAAAAAGATGAGCACATTATTACCAATTAGCCTCCCACATAATTGATTTCTTAGATAACTACACCCTTGACAAATAGTCACATTTTAGTGAGGAAAATCATTTGTGTTAACCACATTCCTGTTAACAATTTATACTTTATTACACTTTTTATCATAATTGACTGGCCAAATCCTTCTATTTCTGATAGAGAGGACAACAATGCCAATATCTGCAACAGGGTCATGCCTTGTAATAATTCCCTGTTTGTACTGGTTTGACCAACTTGTAGACAGGTTTTATTGAAGACAACCCAACACAGAATGCCAGAACAACTGGTTGGGGTAAAAATTTGAAAAAAAAAAAAAAAACAACTGGTTTGTTCAGTGTAGAAGATTAACACAGCCAGTTGCATTATTACAGTAGTCTTTTTCCAATTACTGAAGAGACCCATCACTTCAAGCTAAGTGCTCAGACCAGGCATCCTGAGTACACATAATCATATTAAACAGTTATTGACATATTATTCCTATCAAGCTGTATTATCAACTTGAAAATTCCAATGACTAAATTGTGAATGTATGATGTATTCTGAGGCATAAGGCAGACAAGGAAGTCTCTGCCATCTTTTAAGTGAAAATACATTCTGTTAAAGCTTTAAAAACTGTATAATGCCACATAAGGGTCCTAGAGAGAAGGCAGAGATGGCATTTTTAAGGGAGTGATTACCCACTTAGGCTGTTAGAGTTTTTAGGAGTCTGTTTTAATAAAATTCTGGTTTGAATTAAGAGCAAAACGGATCTGTAACACACAAGAGATCAAATACTAACCGCAAGTTTGGTCTCAGAGCTAAGAGACAGATGGCTTCCCATTCCCTTTCAGATGCTTTTATGTTACAAGCATGTTGATTATTTCGTTCTGCTAAGAATCTGCATGCTCTGTGATCACATGATTGAGCAGTTCCCCAGAGAATACCCAGGTTATGGAGAATTTCCAGCTGCTTCTTGTTGTCTTTGTGTTACAGACCCACATTTTTAAATCCTAGTTGTGACTTTCTCCACCCAGGGTCCCGTGGCCTCTGAGCCCAAACACTCACAAATTGGCAAAGTGACACCTAGGTTTCTGCTACAGTTTAGAGGTGGGACTCAGAACCAGGGGATCCTCTTAAGCAAATCACCAAACCTGCAAGCTAAAGCTGATGTGAGCAAAGGGCATTAAGGTACAACTCTAACTGCCAATGTGCTTGGCCTCACAAGAAACAAACTGGTCCTATTTGCAAGAAATTTCACTATTACTAAGTAGCTAGCTGGTTGTGAAGCAAGTTCAGTATATATACCCACACTGGATATGCATTACAAACCAAGTTTATTCATTTATTTATGACTTCATTAATGTGATGAATGTTTATTGAGTATATATTATGTGCCAGGCATTGCACTGGATTCTAGGAATACAGCAGTGAACAAGACAGACACCGTTCCTGACTTTACAGGATTTATCCTAAGCTAGAGGCAGTATAGTGTAAAGGTTAAGGACTCTGCAATCAGACTACCTAGAGTATAAATCCAGCTCTTGCACTTACTAGTCTCATGACCTTGGCAAATCACGATGTACCTTAATTTCCTCATCTGAAAACCATGATAAAACTAGTTCCTAACTCGCTGTGTTGGTATAAGAATTAAATGGGTTGTTATGTTATAAACTGAGAACAATGTCTGTCACATGGTAAGTACTACATAAGTGTTGGATGTCCTTGTTAACTATGTTATGTACTGTCTGCTGATCACCCTGGAAACAATAGTCTAAAATCCATGATTTATTGTTTTCAAGGTATAGCATGATTCCCCTTACCACTCACAATAAGCATTCTCCTACTTCTGAGGTAAAGGGGCCAGTGTAACTTCAAGGCCTATTACCATTAAGATCCCAAAGCAAATCTCTGACATCTCTTCACCTCAATTACCTCACCTGTAAATGAGAGCCTATAATTAGAGGATCTAGTACCTATAATTAAAAATGTGTTTGAATACTGGTTTCACCATTTACTAGCTCCATGATCTTTAGCAAGTTAATCTTAAGAGCTTTTCTTTGTCTTTGGTGTTCTGCAGTTTTACCATGGTGTGTCTAGAAATCAGATTTATTTTTACTCATTCTTCTTAGGATTCATGCCATCAGCATCTGATGACTCATGTCACTCATCAATTCTGGAAAATTCTCAATCATCATCTCTTTAAAAATGGCCTCTCCCCTCATTCTCTCTAGTTCTTCCTTTTGGAACTTGTTCTAGACATATGTTGGGCTTTTTAAATCTCTCCTCCATGCTTCTTAGCCTCTCTTTAAAGGTCTTGAATAGTAGTTTGAACATAAGATGCTAAAATATCAAGACGTATGCCCTTACTCTTTGATTTTAAAACCCTGTCAATTTACCTAGTAAATGAGATAGTTCAGTCAAACAAATAGCTTGGCTATTTTTTTAACTTGAGTAGTCTTCTAAGTACATCAACTGTTTTTCATGCCCTAAAGATGGCCATAAAGGAAATGGACCAGCCAAGCATTTCCAAAGTTATTCTCAAATCACAAGCTAATTCTTATTTTGAAAAAGGACTTGAAAATTGTTACTCATCCCCCTGTTATAAATTAGAAAAAAAATTGCTAAAGCATTTAGAAACAAGCTTATACTATTGTCACATACTAGAAAGACAAAGGACTGAGATAGTAGTTTGCTGTGTATAATGCACATTTTTCTGCCCAAATATTTGAGGGAAAAATAAGGATGCACATGATACATGGGTAGTACCTGAAATACCTTGCATCTGTTCTTGTATTTTGTAATTATTTGTTACATAAATTTTTGTACTATAATATGTTCAAAAATAAATGCTAAAATTCCTTTATAATACAAAAAACAAGTATCAAAATATAAATAAATTTAAAAATTAAAACAAAAGTTTTTTTTACTGAAAGTTTGGGCCAAAACCATGGGTGCACATTATACATACCAATATACAGTACTTCTCCAGTTAATTACATTTCTAAAATGAAGAAAAATCTCTTAAAATATTTTATGGGTACCAAATTTTAATACAAAAGATTTTCTTTAAAAAAAAGAAAAAGAAAGAAAGCCATGACCGGCATGGCTTAGTTGGTTGGGTGCCATGCTGCAAAGTAAAAGGTCACCTGTTTGATTCCCAGTCAGGGCATATGCCTGAGTTGCAGGTTCAGCCCCTGAGGAGGTAGGTGCATATATGATAGGCAACCACTCGACATTTTCTCCCTCTCTTTCTCCCTTTCCCTCTCTGTAAAAATAAATAAATAAAATCTTTTTAAAAAAGAAAGAAAAGTTATTTGTTCAATTTTTTTAAAAGTTTAATCTCCTACTCCAATCCCCTCTGAGATCTGTCAGTCTATAAAAGAAGGTGGAGATTAGCCAAAGAACACATATGCATAAACCATAGACACAGGCACAGTATGGTGATGGCCTGAGGGAAGGGGGGCAGG
Source organism: Anoura caudifer (assembly GCA_004027475.1). NCBI lineage: Eukaryota > Metazoa > Chordata > Mammalia > Chiroptera > Phyllostomidae > Anoura > Anoura caudifer. The sequence goes on along the minus strand of PVKU01013265.1, from coordinate 21,058 downwards.
AGCTGGTGGGCAAAGGAAGGCAGGAAATGGGGACATCTGTAATAGTGTTAACAATAAAAAAAATAAACTTAAAAAAATTACATAGAGTCAAGTTGAGAAGTCATGAGAGTGGTGGTCACTGCAGCATGTGTGAGGCTCAGCAAGGCTGCACAGGCACCCAGCACACGGGTTGTGACAGGGCCCACTCTTCTCCTGCTGCTCCTGCCCTGCTAAACTCACAGAGTCCAATGGCAGAGGCCACACTGAAGTGCCTGCTGAGGACGTGTATCATCTGTATTCCATATAATGGCTCAAGTGGAAGTCCTTTGTGCATCACAAGAGGAGCATGATTCCACCATGGCAGGGTGGGCTCAGAAGGTGTTTGGCATTGATGAATGGCAATTGGTGAAGGTTGTTGCTGTGGAGCAGAGGATGCGGAATCACTCATTGAATATAGTGTTTCTATACAAGTGGCACAAGCAATGGATGCCAAAGCAGCTTTCCCTTCCCAGAAGAGTTACTGTAATGGTGTACAGGGTGAAAGACCCAAGGGCCCCCTATAAGCCTAGCTTGGGGGCTGGGAAAAACAAGAGCACAGGGATTGAGAGTTATTTTGTATATCAATAACAGCAGGCTAGCTTCATAGCCTGCACAGAGCCAGGGAGATGGGCATGACTTTGACCCATGATGCATCTGGGAGGCAGCTCCTCCACCCCTCCCATTACAGTGCCTGCATGAGAGCTTGGAGATGGTTCACTCTGTGCCATAGGGCCACCCCTGCCCAGACTACCTATGGCAGCCAAGAAAGGCACAGAACATGGGAGTGCTGGGAGATGTAGCTGATTGTAAGAGGAGTCGGAAATGGACTTATAGAGGAAGTTCCAGTCTGGGATTTAAACGAAAAGGTGGGCCACCATGTAAGATGGGGACAATGCAAGACAATGGGGGATAATGCGAGTCCATGTGGGAAGGAAAGGGGTGAAAGGACTCTTGCTGGTGGGCCATGAGGAGGTGCTACATGGTTTTGGATTAAGAACTGCAGATCACAGCAACACAGCTGATGGTGCTGGGAACCTCAGAAGACCTGTCCAGCCAAGCATGGATTACTGGGAGGAGCTGGGAGAAGTGAGCTACAGACTTCTGTTTTTGTTGTTGTTGTTGTTGTTGTTGTTGTTGTTGTTGTTTTTCCTTCTGGAAGGTGGTACTTCTGACTGGCATGCTCTGAGACTGGACTGAATGGGGAAAGTGGGGAGAGCAGGCCTGTGTGTTTGTGGGTGTATCTTCATTTCTAAAGGGAGTGAGATTTAACAGTAGAATTCCACCATTATTCTAAACCTGCATAACTTTTAATTAAATAGTTTCTTTCCTTTTTATCAAACTCTGGCATTTAGAGCCACAGGTCCTAGCACAGTGGTGGGCAAAGAAGAATCATAGTACAGAAAGACCCCAGGTGTGGGGTTTGTTTCTATAATGCTACTCCTGTGATAGTTGAGGGGCAGTCTGGAGAGACATCTTCCACTTGGTTGAGCAGCAGGGAACATAACTCAACCAGAAATTGTTTGGATAAGGAGCATGTGCAAAATGATTGCATTTCAGTGTGAATTTTCACCAGCACCAGGAACAACACACAAGAGAGAATTGTTTCATAAGCAATGTGGAAGAGCTGGAATTTACATGTATCATAGAAGCCCTGTACCTCCAGTCAGGTTGCAAAACATTTCCTGGTCAGCTCAGGACATCTCTAGCAACTGGCCACTCGCATCATGGACAGTGAAAATGAAATCTCTAAGTCTGGCATACCATTTCAAAGGAGAAAATACCATTACACCTTGAGATAATGCAAGAAAACCATTGGCTGTGACCACACACTTGTTCAGGACCAGGGTTGTCTTACTGGAAGACAGTGTTTTGTATGTTGTGAATGTGGGAAACCTTTTACCAGTGGCAGTAAACTCCGTTATCATAAGAGACTTCAGAAGGCCTTATAATTGCAATGAATGAGGGAAATCCTTTACCAGAAGCACTGCCCTCTGTTATCATCAGAGAGTTCACACTGGACAAAGGCTTTATGCCTGCAGTAAATATAGGAAATCTTTTTTCTCATACCTATAACCTCCATTATCAGGACAGAGTTCACACCGCAGAAAGCCCTTTTGAATGCCATGAGTGTGGAAAATCTTTTACCAGTAGCCATGGCCTTCATTGTCGTCAGAGAATTCACACTAAGTCTTCATAAGTTCAAAAAATTGGGGAAATCTTTTGCCTTTTACCCATGGCTTCTGTTATAATCAGAGAGCTCACACAAGAGAAAGGTTTTATGTATGCAGACAATGTAAGAGATCTGTTACTTGTAGCACTAACCTCCATTATGATAAAAATTTTCACTCTGTATAAAGGCCTTATAAGTACAGTGAATGTGGGAAATTTTTTTTTCTATTGATCTCTCTTCTCTTCTCTTTAGAGAGTTCACTGGAGATAGGCCTTATGTGGACATCAAATGTGGGAAATCTTTTACCTTGTAGCCATGGACTCCTTAACCACAGTTCACACTGCTTAAAGGCTTCAAGAGTGAAGTGAATGTGGGAAATCTTTAGCCATAAATCTATACACTTTTGACATCAGAGAGTTCATACTGTATAAAAGTTCAGATTTTAGGGAATGTATTATTGTTTTATTCAGTGTAATGACACTGAAGAAATCTTTCTGAGGAGCCATCTATCTGATTTGAATTTTATATAAATGTTCACTGTGCAAACATGTCTCATAAGTTTAATGTTTAACTTTTGAAGAATCTCACAAAGTATGATCTAAACTAATGATACCTTTATGCATTCTTACTCATAGTATATGAGGGTTGTATTTCCCCAAACTAGTGAAATCGTGATTCATTCAAGTTTTATTAATATTAGCTCTTTTAATAAGTTTGTCATGCTCTCTCTGTTTTAGTTGCATTTCCCTAAGGATTCATGAAAAGTATTTTTTCAGGTGTGTATTTAGTATTGATATGTTTTTAGTAAAATGTGTGCTTACATCATTTACCAATTCTTTTAGGAATTAGAGCTACTCTCCTTTAACAAATAGGACAATCAAGCAACAAAGATATATGTTGAAATGCCACCCATTTTCACTCCTTGAATAACAAGTGATTTTTGCTTTATGGAATAATTGTTTTTAATAGTGGAAAAATATTTCCTAATTATTAAGATTTTTTGGCTATACAAAATGTAATAGGTACATATCCTATACTTTAAAGAATAATCTGCATTATTAATGCACTTCATCACTTTTACAAGTTCAAACATTTAGTAATATAATAAAAAACCTTGCTTTTAGTGTTAAAAATAAAAGTATAAAAGGATTACATAAACACAAAATATTAATACAAAAAGCATTCATTGCTTTCCCATAATGTGCCCAGTGCTATGTATGATTCTAAAGCTATACAGGAAATCAAATACATAGTCTCTGTCCTTAATGTATTTGAAATCTCACTGGGAAAATGCAAGCAAACAACATAAGCAAGGAAAGAACAGTTGGAGAAAAATTTCATCCAGTATCTGATATGTGCTGGGCATGTTCACATCTAATCCTTACCACATTCCTGCAAAATGCATTGTTTATTCACTCACTCATTCATTCATTCATTCACTCATTTAAATGATATAGGTATGCCCAAGATCAAACTACTAGCAAGAGAACAAGTTCAGATTCAAACTCAGGTCTGATGCCAGAGCCATTATTTTAAGTATATCACACTACAAAAGAATTAATTAAATCATACAGATTAAGTAAGGAGCACTGACAAGAAAAGCAGTGAAGTGTATGATTGAATTCATGGAATTTGAAGTCAGACTGACCTGAGTTCAAATACCAGCAACGTGACTTTGGGCAAGTTACTTAACCTTCCTGAGTCTCTTTCCTTATCTGTGAAATAGGTACTGTAATAATACCTGCACATAGTGTTGTGAGGATGAACTGAAATAATGTACATAAAATATTTCACATAGTGTTTTCCATACTAAACAATAAATAGCAAGTATTATTAGTGACAATGATTTTTAAAAACTTTTTAAAAGATTTTATTTATTTATCTTTAGAAAGAAGGGAAAGGAGGGAGAAAGAGGGAAAGAAACATCAAGGTGCAGTTGCCTCTCATGTGTCCCCCACTGGGGACATGGCCCCCAACCCAGGCATGTACCCTGACTGGAAATTGAACCTGTGACCCTTTGCTTCTCAAACCCATGCTCAATCCACTGAGCTACACCAGCTAGGGCTAAAAAACTCTTTTTTAAACCACAAACTATTTTTTCTGTTTCTGCATTCTAAAGGAAGAAGCATATTTCACACTACTGGGGATATGTTCCCTTACCCTCACAGGCACTAGTGGGAAAGGAGAAGAAAAATATACATTTCATAGCCTTTGCTCATTCTTTGAGCTACTGAAGTAATGAACTCTGGAAAATATGGACTACTATACATAAAATATGTTTGAGATATGGAAAGGGAGGCCCTAGGCAATAAGGGATAGAAAGCCAAATCGTTCTCTGTTATCACAGCAATATAAAGCTTCTCCATCAACCCAAACCTTGAATCGACATCTGGATGACATAAACAAGAATTGTGTAAGTTCAAAGAGGGGCAGAGAAGATGGGAGGTTATCTGTGACATGTTACTCCACTGATTACATTCAGCTAATTTGGCTGCATAGAAAAGACTGACTTCCTTCTTTCTTCATTGCTTCATGCACATTGTTTTTTCTTTAAGATTTTATTTATTTATTTTTTGAGAGAGGGAAAGGGAGGGAGAAAGAGAGAGAGAGAAACCTCAATGTGTGGTTGCCTCTCTCATACCCCCAACTAGGGACCTGGGCTGCAACCCAGGCATGTGCCGTGACTGGGAATCAAACCAGCAACCCTTTGGTTCACAGGCCAGTGTTCAATCCATTGAGCCACACTAGCCAGGGCTATGGGCATTGTCATTAAACACTCCCAGGTAATGAAAGCTCCTGTTTCCTTCTATCATGGAGCAGCAAGAAACTGGATCTCCCTGCGAGAACCATAGAAAAAGCTATTAAGAAGGAGCTAGAATCATCAGAGAAGGTTGTCTGAAGGAAAGGGTTTTGAGTTGGACCTGAAAGAGTCAACTGGCTTCAAAATACAGTGGGAAATGGAAAATAAAGATTTCAGGAAGATGGAAATAGAAATAATACTTCAATGATTCTAGAGAAGGATTCTACCTTGGAAAATAAAAGGCTGTAACAACCTCTTTTCTTTCAACACAGTTCACATGTTGAGAGAATAAATGAGAGCTTGCAAGGGGCGGATGTGTTCCATTATTCCTGGTGGATCAGACTGGGTCCAATCAGGAAACAGAAATCACACAGTAACTTAACAGAAGTTTAAAGTAAGAATTGTTAAGTTATTATAGTAGAACAACCATGCAAATATAAAGACAACTCAAAGGGGTAACCTGGGGATGACAGAGAGGATAGAAGAAAGGACAGCATTAGAAGGAGTACTCCTCCCTTTCTTATGGCTGTAGGTCAGACCTTGTTGGAGAAAGTTTGATTGTAGACCACTAAATGACAGTGAAATTCTCTGGTGGCTGAGGCCAGAGCTAGTCTTCAGTTGCCAGGAACAAGGAAACAACCCTCTGGAATGCAGGTAAGCCAAGGTTGGTAACTGGGTATCCAATGAGAGTTGGGGTGCTCCTGTGACACAATGTCTGGAATACACAGCATCAACATTGAGAAGGCTACAGTGAGGTAGTCACCTTAGCCAGGCTAGGATCACAGAAGGACTGTGCACTTTAGATGCACAGCTGGGATAGAGGCCCACCAGAAGTCCTCACACACATGTACCACAGAAGGGCCATGCAGCTAGAGCAAGAAAAGGCAAAATGCAGTACCTGGGACCAGGAAAAGAAGCCCCTTACTTCAGTTCCCTCAACTGATAGCAGACAAATCTTAACATTGAGTTCACTATAAAGAAGAAATGTGCCCTGGCTGGTGTAGTTCAGTGGATTGAGCATCAGCTGGCCAACCAAAGGGTTGCTGGTCTGATTCCCACTCAGGGTACATGCTTGGGTTGCGGGCCAGGTCCCTAGTGGAGAGTGTGCAAGAGGCAACCACACATTGAGGTTTCTCTCCCTCTAAAATAAATAAATAAAATATTTTCTAAAAAAGAAGAAGAAATGCTAAAAGAGCCCAGTTCACTATCACAAAGGAGTCACTAAAGGGTAAAACTGGAAGTGAAAATCAGTAAGTTGATCATTGGCACATCTGCGTACAAAATAGAAACTTTAGATTCTCAACGAAATTGAAAACTCCATTATCCAGAACATCAATGCATATTCTTGGTGCCTCCAAATAATTACTATTATCCATCAACATTATCCCAAACATTACTAATTAAGAGAGTCCTCTGTATTTCCTTGAAAGGAAATAACACTTTCATGGAAAATGAACTACCATAGAATTGAAAATGACTATGCTTCCTAACTGCCTCTTAAATAAAGTTATTAGCGTGGTCCCAGTCTTCTCATGACTTTCACACAGAGGAAAAAGTCAGCTAATGACCAAGTAGTTCTGCTTGGTTTAGGGAAAACAGGTGAAGGTAGAACTGAGTTAAAAAGGGATATCTCTCCAAAAGTAGGACTGGCAAATTTTCCTCATACCAGGTCACAATGTGGACTACATAAGCTTGTTTAAGAACTGCTTTTCCCCCAATCCAACATTCTGACTCTTACAAGGTAACCTTATTGGGAGATAATCTCTCAACTGTAAAAAGAGGGTAATAATGTCTCATCATACTTCTTAGTATTAAGTTTGTCTACACATAAAGACAAAACTAACAACAGTGTCTTAAATGAGATAGAAGCTTATTTCTCTCTCACAGAGAGAAGTCTAGAGATAAGCAGCCCAGCACTGCTGTGGCACCTGCACAGCCATCTGGGGCCCAGGCTCTATCTTGATAGTACACCATACTGAGTTTGTTGCTTCATGTTCCAAGATCGCTATTCAAGCTCCACCCACATTTTAGCTATGAGGAAGTAAGAAGGAATAGAAGGGCTTACTCCTCCCTTTAATGACACTTCCTAAGTATCTCATGCACCACTTATATCTTGTTGGCTAAAAATTTAAAAATAATAGCTAGTATTTCTAGATTTACTATGTGCTAAGCACTATTTTACTCAGTGCTAAGTACTATCTGCTAAGCACTATTCTAAAGGCTTGACAAATATAAACTCAATAATTCATCATAGAAACTTAATAAGCAGGTACTATTATACCATTTTACAGATTCAGAAACTGAGGCACAGAGACATAAATTAATAGCTAGTGCCAGATGAAGCAGAGATTTGAACCTTATATAGCCTGGCTCCAGAATCAGGATGCCTAACCACAGTGCTACCCTTCCAAAACAAGCTATGCCTCACCTAGCTCCAAGGAGGACTACCATAGTTGGGAAGCAATTAACTTGGAAAAAATATTAAGAATTTTTACTAGGGAAGAAAGAGAAACCTGTATTAAAAGGCAGACTGCTGGGCAAGATGGAGGCATAGGTGGACAAACTGTGCCTCCCCTCACAACCAAAATTAAAGACAACAAAAATTTAGAACCAAAAAAACAAACAGAACACAAAGAAAATTGAATTGTACAGAAGTCCGATAATGATTCACCCAGATCAGTAAGAGGGGTGGAGCTGGGGGCCGATGGAGAGGGGTTGTGGCAGGAAAAAGCAGTGGCTACTGGTCCTAGACAGGCAAGCAGCAGTTAGAAAACTCCAGGCACACAGGTGGTAGTTATACCAGGTGCGGGGAGGCAACGAGCAGACCCAGCAAGGCAGAAAGGGCGGCTGACTGAGGTCACAGATTCAAAACAAAACAAAAGAACAAATCAAACCACCAGAGCCAATACTTCTAAGCAACCAAGAGATAGCCAACCTATCAGATGCACAGTTCGAAGCACTGGTGATCAGGATGCTCACAGAATTGGTTAATTTTGGTCGCAAATTAGATAACAAATGAAGGCTCTGCTAAGTGAAATGAAGGGAAATACACAGGGAACCAACAGTGACGGGAAGGAAAACGGGACTCAAATCAATGGAGTGGACCAGAAGGAAGAAAGAAACATCCAATCAGAAAAGAAGGAAGAAACAAGAAGTCAAAAAAATGAGGAGAGGCTTAGGAACCTCCAGGACATCTTGAAACATTCCAACATCCAAATTATAGGGGTACCAGAAGGGGAAGAGGAAGAGCAACAAGTGGAAAACTTATTGGAACAAATAATAAAGGAGAACTTCCCCAATATGGCAAAGGAAATAGTCTTCCAGGAAGTCCAGGAAGCTCAGAGAGTCCCAAAGAAGTTGGACCCAAGGAGGAACACACCAAGGCACATCATCATTACATTAGCCAAGATTAAAATGAAGGAGAGAATTCTAGAAGCAGCAAGGGATAAGGGCACAGTAACCTACAAAGGAGTTCCCATCAGACTGTCAGCTGATTTCTCAAAAGAGACCTTGCAGGCAAGAAGAGGCTGGAAAGAAGTATTCCAAGTCATGAAAGTCAAGGACCTACATCCAAGATTGCTCTATCCAGCAAAGCTGTCATTTAGAATGGAAGGGAAGATAAAGAGCTTCTCAGATAAGATCAAGTTAAAGGAGTTCATTATCACCAAGCCCTTATTATATGAAATGCTATAGGGACTTATTTAAGAAAAAGAAGATAAAAAAACATATATAGTAAAATTACAGCAAACTCCCAATTATTACCAACCACACCCAAAACAAAACCAAAAGCAAACTAAGGAAACAGCTAGAACAGGAACAGAAACACAGAAATGGAGATCACATGGAGGGTTTGCAACAGGGGAGTGGGAGGAGGAGAGAGGGGGAAAAGTTACAGAGAATAAGTAGCATAGACAGTGGGTAGAAAATAGACAGGGGGAGGGCAAGAATAGTGTGGGAATTGTAGAAGCTAAAGAACTTATGACATGGACATGAACTAAAGGGGGGAATGTTGGTGGGAGGGGGGTGCAGGGTGGAGGGGAGTAAAGGGGGAAAATGGGACAACTGTAATAACATAATCAATAAAATATATTTAAAAAATAAATAAATGCTTGTCAGAATTCACCAATGGGAAAAAAATAAAAAGCAAATAGCAGGCTCTGTCACAACCACATCAAAAGTTCAAGATAATGTGTGTGAAAGCACTTTCAAATACAGTAAAAAGCAGTATATGTATAATTCATGTAGAGAAAGTTGCTCTGTTAGTCCCCAGAGAACTATTAGATGGCCCTCTGGGAATTCAGGGGCATTTTCTCCTGAATTGGACTAAGAAAATCCAACACGCATCATTGCTTTGCCTCCTCAACATAAGAATGTGAAAGTGAAGTGGTGTTTCATAGGGATGCCTTTAAGGGGAATGTAGACCTTTCCAAACAAAACTTTCTCTCATAGCTACAGTGTTCCCTAGAGTAGTTAAAGCCTATAGGCCTCAGAGATAAAGCTGGCAGACACAAACTGACTACATGACAGCAGCTTGAATTTAGATACTGTATCACTAAAGTTTCTCCAAAGAAACAGAACTACTAGGAAGCTGGCAAGTGGAAGCTGGCAAGTCTAAAACCTATAAGGCAGGCCAGCAGGCTGAAAACTCAGGCAAAATTTCTATATTAAAGTCTTTAGGCAGAACTCCTTCCTCTGCCAGAAACCTCAGTTTTTCTCTTAAGGCTTTCAACTGTTTGAATGAGGCCCACCCACATGATGTAAAGTGATTTGCCATACTTATTGTCAACTGGTTATAGCTGTTAATGACATCTACAAAATACCATTGAAACAATATGTAGACTGGTATTGGGCCAAAAAGCTGGGCACTGTAGCCTAGGCAAATTGACCCATAAAACTGACTCTCTGCCAGATATCACTGCCATGTGTGTTCAAATGGAGGTATCTACTCAGCTTTTAGCTGTCTTTTTTAAAGAACATGGGAATTAATTTTGCATGGGGTGCCCAACCCCTACAACACCTGGTTACCCCTCCATATAGTCAGGCATCCAGGATACTGCCATTAGGCTACACTAACACCACAGCTATCAGGCTCCATACTGGTACTGGGGGATATTTGGCAGAAGCTGAAATTTCTCTAGGATCACCTAAGGCAACAGACCCCAAACTCAACTGGAACTGTCACTGCTGTATATGCTAGCACCTACTGACCAGAAGTGCTGTCTACCTTATGGGAAGAGAAGGATCCAATTCCTCTTCTATCATGCTGCCCTACACTCTGCTAGAATTCTAACATCCCACTTTACCTAAGAAGACTACTTTTCTTCTCCACCAGGTCCAAAAATGGCTTTAATGCTTACTTAGATTTATATCCATACTCTGTGAGGCTGCACCTATGTAAAACTCTATTTATCCAAGAAATTACCTGCTTTCCTCTCTCCATAAACTAGAAAATTGATCTTTCAACTGATTTGCAAATTTTCTTGGGACACTTTCCTCCAAAGAAATCTTACCCCCAAACCTACTATCTTAAATGGAAAAAGACAAAGCATCTGTAATTTAAAATAGAGCATCCTCCCCCAACCTCTCATGGCACCCCACTGATTCTGACCCCTTAGCAGACACTAAGGGAGTGCCTCAGAATCCCTAGGGCTCTACCAGAGTACAGTTTAAAGAGTATAATGGAATGAAACTAGACAAACATACATACACGTCAGGGAAGCAATCTTGCATGAGGAAAAAGCATAAATTTAGAAATTTTAATTCCCAGCCCTTACTTTACCCCTTTAAGCATCTAAAAATGGAATGATAGGGGCTTCCTGCCAAGTTGGAGGTATATGTAGATATACTTCACATCCTCACACAACCAAAAGAAGGATAACAACAAATTTAAAAACAACCAGAAAAATCGGACTCTATGGAAATCCAACATTCATCCAGACTGGCAGGAGGGATAGAGACAGGCAGCCAGGTTGGAGAGGACCCACAACAAGGAGATGGCTGGCAGACTGGGCAGTCCAAAATTCGCGTGTGGATAAGTTGGGGGGAACGACTGAGGATTGAGACAGACCACACAACCCAAGGTTCTAGCATGGGGAAATAAAGCCTCAAAACCTCTGGCTGTAAAAACTTGTGGGGGTTGGTGCAGCAGAAACTCCCAGTCTCATGGGAGAGTCCACTGGAGAGGCTCACAGGGCCCTAGAACATACACAAGTCCACCCACCCAGGAATCAGACCTGAGAGGGCACAATCCACTTGTGGGAAGTGAGGGAAGTGACTGAAAGCAGGGCGAGAGCCAAGCAAGTGGAATTGTCCCCTCTCTTACCCCTCCCTCACATACAGCACCACAATGTACTGAACTGGGTGGCCCTGCTCTGGTGAGTACCTAAGCCTCCACCCCTACAAGGTGACAAGTTCACTGAGACAAAGAAATATGTCCCAAATGAAAGAAGAGATCAAAGCTCCAGAAAAGGAACTAAGCAACAAGGAGATAGCCAACCTATCAGATGCAGAGTTCAAAATACTGGTAATCAGGATGCTCACAGAAATGATTCGATATGGATGCAAAATAGAGGAAGAAGTAAAGGCTATGCAAAGTGAAATAAAGGAAAATGTACAGGGAACCAACAGTGAAGGGGAGGACAGTGGGACTCAAATTAATGACTTGGAGGAGAAGAAAGAAATAAACATTCAACCAGAACAGAATGAAGAAACAAGAACTCAAAAACATGAGGAGAAGATTAGGAACTTCTGGGAAAACTTTAAATGTTCCAACATCTGAAACCTAGGGTTGCCAGAAGGAGAATAGGAAGAGCAAGGAATTGAAAACTTATTTGAAAAAATAATGAAGCAGAACTTCCCTAATCTGGCAAAGGAAACAGACTTCCAGGAAGTCCAAGAAGCTCACAGTCCCAAAGAAGGTGGACCCAAGGAGGAACACACCAAGGCACATCATAATTACATTACCCAAGATTAAAATGAAGGAGAGAATCTTAAAAGCAGCAAGAGGAAAGGAGACAGTTACCTACAAAGGAGTTCCCCTGAGACTATGAGCTGATTTCTCAAAAGAAACCTTACGGGGCTGGAAAGAAGTATTCCAAGTCATGAAAGTCAAGTACCTACATCCAAGATTGCTCCATCCAGCCAAGCTATCATTTAGAATGGAAGGGAAGATAAAGTACTTCCCAGATAAGATCAAATTAAAGGTGTTCATCATCACCAAGCCCTTATTATATAAAATGTTAAAGGGACTTACCTAAGGAAAAGAAGAAGATCAAAAACATGAACAGTAAAATTACAACAAACTCACAATTATCAACAACCGAACCTAAAAAAACAAAAACAACAACAAATGAAGCAAACAAGAACAGGAATAGAATCACAGAAATGAAGATCACCTGAAGGTTTATCAGTGGGGAGTGGGAGGGGCCAGAAAGGGAGAAAAGGTGCAGGGAATTAGTAGCATATGGTAGGTACAAAATAGACAGGGGGAGGTTAAGAATAGTGTAAGAAATGTAGAAGCCAAAGAACTTATATGTATTACCCATGGACATGAACTAAGTGGGGGGCGGGGAGAATGTGGGTGGGAGGGAGAGTTCAGGGTGGGAGCAACAAAGGGGAGAAAAAAATGGACAACTGTAATAGCATAATCAATAAAATATACTTATAAATAAAAAATAAAAATGGGAAGATGGAGGCCTAGGTAGACACACTGTGCCTCCTCACACAACCAAAATAAGGACAAAAACAATTTAAAAACAAAAAAACACCCAGTACTGACAGAAAATTGAACTGTATGGAAACCTGACAACCAAGGAGTTAAAGGAGACACATTCATCCAGATAGGTAAGAGGGGAGGAGTCGGGACACGGGACAGAAAGGGCTCAAGGCAGGGTGGCTGGTAGACCTCAGGTACACAAGGCAGCAGCGGACGGACCCCGGGCATCCAAGGCAGCAGTTGTTGGACCCAGCCAGGCAGCAGATTGTAGCGGGGCACAGCGCATCCGGTCCCACATTTGCATGCAGATAAACCAGGTGAAACCGGGGAGCGAGACAGACCACACAACCCAGGGTCCCAGCTGGAGGAAATAAAGCCTCACAACATCTACTGAAAACACCTGTGGGGGTCAAGGTAGTAGGAGAAACTCCCAGCCTCACATGAGAGTTCATTGGAGAGACACAAAGGGTCCCAGGATGTACACAAACCCACCCACATGGGAATCAGCACCAGAAGGGCCCAATTTGCTTGCAGGAAGTGGGGGAAGTGACTGAAATCCAGCGGAAAGCTGAACAAGCACCATTGTTCCCTCTCAGACCCCTGCCCCACATACAGCATCACAACCCAGTGATGTTGGTTACCCTGCCCTGGTAAAGACCTAAGGCTCCTCCCCTTACTATGTAACAGGCGCAACAAGACAAAAAAAAATGGCCCAAACAAAAGAATAGATCAAAGCTCCAGAAAAAATACAACTAAGCAACAAAGAGATAGACAACCTATCAGATGAATGGTTCAAAACACTGCTAATCAGTATGCTCACAGAATTGGTTGAATTTGGTCACAAATTAATGGAACAAATGAAGGCTATGCTAAGTGAAATAAAGGAAAATGTACAGGAAACTAATAGTGATGGGAAGGAAACTGGGACTCAAATCAATGGAGTGGACCAGAAGGAAGAAAGAAACATCCAATCAGAAAAGAAGGAAGAAACAAGAATTCAAAAAAATGAGGAGAGGCTTAGGAACCTCCAGGACATCTTTAAAAGTTCCAACATCCGAATTATAGGGGTACCAGAAGGGGAAGAGGAAGAGCAACAAGTGGAAAACTTATTGGAACAAATAATAAAGGAGAACTTCCCCATTCTGGCAAAGGAAATAGACTTCCAGGAAGTCCAGGAAGCTCAGAGAGTCCCAAAGAAGGTGGACCCAAGGAGGAACACACCAAGACACATCATAATTACATTAGCCAAGATTAAAATGAAGGAGAGAATCCTAGAAGCAGCAAGAGATAAGGAGGCAGTTACCTACAAAGGAGTTCCCATCAGACTGTCAGCGGATTTTTCAAAAGAGACCTTGCAGGCAAGAAGGGGCTGGAAAGAAGTATTCCAAGTCATGAAAGACAAGGACCTACATCCAAGAATACTCTATCCAACAAAGCGTTCATTTAGAATGGAAGGGCAGATAAAGAGCTTCCCAGATAAGGTCAAGTTAAAGAAGTTCATCATCACCAATACCTTATTATATGAAATGTTAAAGGGACTTATCTAAGAAAAATAATATAAAAAAACAGCTACAGTAAAATAACAGGAAACTCACAATAATTAACAACCACACCTAAAACAAAACAAAAACAAACTAAGCAAACAATAGAGCAGGAACAGAACCACAGAAATGGAGAACACATGGAGGGTTATCAACAGGGTGGTGGGAGGAGCAGAGAGCAGGACAAGGTACAGAGAATAAGTAGCATAGATGGCAGGTAGAAAATAGACAGGGGGAGGGTAAGAATAGTGTGGGAAATGTAGAAGCCAAAAACTTATAATGTGACATATGGACATGAACTAAAGGGGGGCAATGTGTGTGGGAAAGGGTGTGCAGGGTGGAGGGGAGTGAAGAGGGGAAATGAGACAACTATAATAGCATAATAAATAAAATATATATATAAAATAAAAATGGAATGATATTACAGCAGTCCCCCCTTATCCATGGGGCATAGGTTCCAGACTCCAGTGGATGCCTAAAACCACAAATAGTGCCAAACCCTATATTTACTATGTTTTTCACTCATACGTACATACATACATATAATAAAGTTTAATTTATAAATTAGGTATAGTATGATCTTAATGACAATGACTAATAATAAAATAGGACAATTATAACAATATACTATAATAAAAATTATATGAATGTGATCCATCTCTCTCTAACCAATCTGATAACTGAGACAGCTACTAAGTGACTAAGGGGTGGGTAGCACACATACAGCATGGATACACTGAACAAAGGGATGATTCATATCCTGGGTGGGATGGTACAAGATTTCATCATGGTACTAAGAACAGCACACAATTTAAAACTTATTGTTTATTTCTGGAATTTCTCATTTAATATTTTCACACCATGGTTGACCACAGGTAACTGAAACCACAGAAAGTGAAACTATAGACAAGAGAGAACTATGATACCTTCCTCAAATAAATGTTGAAAAAAGCATACAATGTAAAAATGAATTTTTTCTTTAAGTTCTACAAAAGTTAGGTACTATTTACTACCTACCTGAAGGAATCCCATTCTGTTTCTGATTTGTTTCTGGACTGTTCTTGGGTCTTTTCAGGGTATTTGGCCCTGTCACCTGAACCTGGAAACTGTGATTCATTCATTCCTTATTTCATTCAGCAAATATTTGTTGAGATCAGCAACACATATAACACATAGCCAGGCATTTTAGAGAGATTAGTGACTGAGAAAGACAAATCCCCACCTGCATGGAGCTTACATTGTAGTGGGAGAGATATATAAGTAACAAAAATATATATAAAATCTAGGAAGAAGTACAGGGTACAATGAGATCACATAAAAGCACATAGATGGAGAGAAGATAACAGCTAGTGGCAGAGGGGGAGGTTAGGGGGTGGAGGGACTGAACAAAAAGGAAAAAGGACTCATGGACATGGACAATGCTGTGGTGATTGCTGGAGGTAAGGGAGTATAAGGGGACTAAATAGTAATGGAAAAATACAATAAAAATTAAATCAAAAAATAAAAATAAAAAAATAAAATGAATACCTGACCAAGGTAGGGATAAATAATTGAAGCACTTATTTCCCCAAAGAAATTATCACCCAAAATTAATCCTGAAGGATAAAGTAAAGCTGAGAGAACAACAGAAAGGACACAGTGCTTTTAAGGAATTGAAAAAAAATGTGTCTGACTCTAGCATAGTATGGGATGGGGGGAGTAGGGCAGACCATGGAGAAAGGAAGGCAAGTGGCAATACTAGAGAGACATACATTGCTTCCTTATACCTTCTGTTTCTATGTGAGCCTCCTTACCTTATAGTTTTGTTCCAGTATCATGAAGTTACTAAACTGCAAAGGAAAAACACAAATTGAGATGACTACCTGGTTCACATAGATATCCCAGTGGCCCTGTCCGTGTTGCCTCTCCCCTCCTTCTTTTAGTGAACCACTCCTCCTCCCCTGTACCTCTAGGCATGTGGCCCAAACTGTAGCTGCTATTCTTTTTACATGATTCAATATCCCTAGGCATACTAAGGGCTGAGAAGTGAATGTTTGCTCCAAAACTTAGAATGGACAGTCTTATACTCCAGTCCACAGTAATTAGTCTGGTACTAGGCACATAATGGAAGACAAATCAATGGAAGCTTTTCCTTGAGATTTCTTGGACTGGAACTGGCAAGAACCAACCCTTTCCTGTCTGGTCGAAGAGCTTCATGAGAGCTCAGAGCTAAAGCAGCAAAATCTACCATTATATAGGGATCCCTATCTTCAGTATAATAGGATGAAGTCAGCAGAGAGAGAGAAGCAGAAATGAGAAGCAGAGTCCTGACAGAATCTGGGTCTCTAGTTTTCACTACCTAAATCCAATGAAGCTGCACTACTTCCCACCCTTCTCAAGGTCTGCTTGTTCAGCATTTTGTCCAAACCTGTGAGTTATAAGGTAACCTTCCTGGAAAATCCCTTTTAGCTAGTTTCACTTGGGTCTCTGTAATTGCTTGTGTGGCTTGTACTTGGCATGTTCTTCTGAAATGCTTTCATCAAAGTGGTTATGGAATAGTCATGAATATGTATCAATAGTTTATTTCTAACCTCCTCAAGGCTGTTTGCCCCTTTCTTTAATTCATTTCTTTACAACTTTGCCCATTTTCTTAATTCTCAATATTTAGAAACCAGCAACAAAAACAAAATCAGGTTTCATAAAGGACTGAAAAGGGCCTCCTCAAATCTGCCTTCCTTACTACCCTCCTGAAGGAGAAAATGAGTAAAATGAACCTTTTCAAAGAAGCTTTCCACATATATTCTAGTCCCTGGCTTAAATTACCTGAACCACTCAGTACGCTTCCTTAACTGGGTATCCCAGTTATGGAAGGAAGATGTCACTGAACAAAGGATACAACAAAGGTGTCCAATAAAGCCCACCATTGATTCATGTTCAACATGGAAAACACAGAACTCATTGTCTCTTCTCCTAAACTAATTCCCTATCCCAGCTCCCTTATCCCTTACCTTATCATTCTCCTACTCACCAAGACCTGAGATTATAGAATTTATCATTAATTTTCCTGTCTCTACGAGACCATATAGCCAATGCATACTGATTCCTACCAATACAGAATATTAGAATATTCTTTATTTTTTTTAATCCTTACCCAAGGATTTTTTTTCATTGCTTTTAGAGGAGAGGAAAGGAGAGAGGAAGGGACAGAAACATCAATATGAGAGAGAAATATGAATGTGAGAGAGAAACATCAATCAGTTACCTTCCCCACATACCCAGACCGGGGATCATATGCACCCACACTGTGGATCAAACTGCAACATAGGTATGTGCCCTGACCAGGAATTGAACCTGCAACCCTTTGGTTACAGAACAATGCTCCAACCAACTGAGCCACACTAACCAGGGCTAGAAATTGTTTGAAATATCTTTTATACAATCCTTTCTTCTCCACTCACTTTTTTTAAAAAGATTTTTATTTAATTTTTAGAGAGGGGAAGGGAAGGAGGAAGAGAGGGGGAGAAACATCAATGTATGGTTGCCTCTCAAGCACCCCCTATTGGGAACCTGGCCCACAACCCAGACATGTGCCTTGACTAGGAATCAAACCTGCAACCCTTTGGTTCGAAGGCCGGTGCTCAATCCACTAAGCCACACCAGGCAGGGCTCCTCTCCATTCTCAATGCCAGAACTCAAATCCAGGATCCATCACTTCCTCCAAGACCAATCTCCTATATGGTTTCTCTGATGTCACATACTCTCCCTTCAGACCCAGCAAAAAGAACCAAGGATAAACACCTGGTCCAAGGGCTGCCAATCTAAACTTTGGCCAGTGGCCTAAGACAGTGTCTAGTACAAAAATATAAACTAGGACAATCCCAGACTCTCTCAGGAATTTGACCTTAAAATATTAGAGGGACAGGGGGATACTGGAGAGAAGGGAGGAGAACCGGAAGGGGAGGGAAGAGAGATGAAGCTGAAAGATTCCTAAAGAGGAGCCATGAGGAAGAGGGGGAAAGTAGAAAGCTGGCGCCTTGGTGGGCCTTCCAAACCAAAATTAAAAGAAAGCAAAAACAATGAGTAAAATAAAAGCTGGGAACTATAGAGAAGATAACCCTGACCTACAGAAAAAGTTAAAGCAGGCAGTAGTAAGGACAGATAGAGCTGAATGAGTTATGTTCATGGTAGAACACTACAGTGAAAAAGTCTCAGAATACTACTGCTGGGGTCCCTGAAGCTGCCATGCATTAAGTACAGTTCACATGAAGTCCCACTGTACCCTGGTTCCTGGTGTTTTTGTGGTCTAAAATATCTTTGTCCCTTATAGCTCTTTTATACTATCCCCCACCCCTTTCCTTAGGATAATTTGAAAGATTCTGTATCCCTTGCAAACAGTAATGAAAACAGTTCAAATCAAATGTTGTCTAGCTTCTGAGATTCTCATTATCTGGCCCCAAATGCCTGTCCAGCTTGCCAGTCCCACAACTCCTGAAACAAGAACACTCCACTTCAGATATATCAATCTTCTTGCTAGATGATTGCTGCCTGACCCCATGCATATATACACTGCAGTTAATCTTGTCTCCATACCTTTGCTGGCCCTTGTGCCTCAAATGCACTCTATTCTCTTCACCCAGCCACATTCTATTCATCCTTTAAGCTCTGAATCCTCCAAGGAGACTTTCCTAGCTTTACTAGTTTACATTACTTCTTCCTCTTCTCCGCTAAGCCCTATAGTCTGAATCACACAATTTAGCACCTCATTTTATGTTGACCTATATTTTTTCTCTACTTATTCCAGGTTTTTTATCTCCTCAGCTGGCTCTTAAACTCATGAGCTGCAGGAATATATTTCATATTGTTTTCAAGTAGCCCACTGTATCATGAACATAGTAGATGTAAGTATTTGTTGTTTGAATGGTATGTACAAGGATCACTGACAATCCAAGAGGTATATCATAGAACCTGATTACTATAGAATAATCACTAATGAGAAGGATTTACTAATGGGGCCAATGCTGAGAGTGTGGTAGTTGAGACAATATCCCAAGAGAAGGGCTCTGCTCAAAGTAAGACTGCCCTCAGACCCATGGGACTAGTGAAAGAACTACACTTTTCATTTCCTCTAGAGGACAGACAAAATAGTGAAGGTCTGAGCCCTAGAAATATTGCCCAATTGCCTGATAGCATGAGATTTATCTCAGTCTACTCTAGGTAAAGCATATAACCCTGACCCTGTGCTCCCTTGGGTAACAAACACCTCTAGACACAGGCCAGGGAAATGCCAATATTTTTCTCCTTTCATCCTGGCAGCTTAGGTCCTGGGCTGCCCTACCCTGGAATAAATACTCTGGTCCCTTCTTCTGTTGACAGCTGCCTTTTCAAGCTAAACCTAAGTCACCTTTGGAAAATACCACCATTCAATGTGGGACTTTATTTTTTTTATTGATTTTACAGACAGAGAGGAAGGGAGGGGAAAGGGGGGGAGAGAGAGAGAGAGAGTTGTTGTTCCACTTATTTATGCATTCATTGGTTGATTCTTGTATGTGCCCTGACCAGAGATCAAACCCACAACCTTGGCATATTGGAATGATGCTCTAACCAACCAAGCTACTCGGCCAGAGCCCAATGTGGAACTTTTAAATGTCAAGAGATATTGAACACTCCTATGAGAACTTTGCCTCAATTATAACATTTCATTACAAGAGGAGAGTGTGCATCTACCCTGTGTCATTTCCAAAATTGATAAAGGACCCCTACATCACATCACCACTGGCTATTTTAATGCTCCATTATGAGTCATAAAATCTCTATTCCACACCCACTCCCTGATCCCAGGGTATTATTTATCCAAAGGGTTCTTCAGTAAGAGGTCTCAACTAAGTACAGGACAATCTGGTTCTGAGAACCATAGTAAAGAAAAGGGCGAGTTTTTTGTCATCCCTAGAAACTGATATGCAAAAAAATCTGACTAAGAACATGTGGGTGGGAAGGTACATGATAAAGGGAATTTAAGGAAAACTTCTCCCATGTTACCCACTCAGAAGCTATTGCTGAGCTGTGCCTTTACTTCTTGATTTCTTGTTTTCACTTATAGCAGATAAAAACTTGATGGCACTGATCTTAATCATCTCTGTCAGCCTTCCAAACTTAAGTGTGTATGGGGGAGTAGAAACTGTTCCTGTCTTCAGGTAGGAAACCAAGGTTCAAGAGAATGGACTCCAGGCACTTCCGGCCAAGATGGAGGTGTAGGCAGACACACTGTGCCTCCTATCACAACCAAAATTAAGGACAACAAAGATTTAGAAACAAGAAAACAACCAGAACTCAGAAAATCGAACTGTTTGGAAGTCCAACAATAATTCATCCAGACCGGTAAGAGGGGTGGAGTCGCGGCATGAAAAAGCAGAGGTGCGGACCCAGAACCCAGGCAGCAGCGGCTGGCAGCCCCCGGGTGCACAGGCGGTGACTAGCAGAACCCGGGCACGGGGTGGCAACTGTGCAGAACCAGTGAGGCCGCACAAGGCAGCTGGCTGACCAGGTGGTCCCACATTCACGCGCAGATAATCCAGGCAAAGGGGAAGCGGTGGAAGGGACTGGAATCCAAGAGAGAGCAGAGCAAGCACCATTGTCTCCTCTCAGACCCCACCCCCACATGAAGAGTCACTACCCAGCGACTGGGCTGTCCCGCCCTGGGGAACACCTATGGCTCCACCCCTCACTACGTAACAGCCATGGCTAGACCAAAAAAAAACAGAAATGAAAATGGCTCAAACCAGAGAACAAATCAAAGCCCCAGAGCCAATTTATCTAAGCGACGAAGAGATTGCCAACCT
>PVKU01013264.1:0-30018 GCA_004027475.1 Anoura caudifer | reverse complement strand
CTCAAATCAATGGAGTGGACCAGAAGGAAGAAACAAACAAACAAACAGAAAAGAGGGAAGAAACAAGAATTCAAAAAAATGAGGAGAGGCTTAGGAACCTCCAGGACATCTTGAAACGTCCCAACATCTGAATTATAGGGGTACCAGAAGGGGAAGAGGAAGAGCAACAAGTGGAAAACTTATTTGAACAAATAATAAAGGAGAACTTCCCCAATCTGGCAAAGGAAATAGACTTCCAGGAAGTCCAGGAAGCTCAGAGAGTCCCAGAGAAGTTGGACCCAAGGAGGAACACACCAAGGCACATCATGATTACATTAGCCAAGATTCCAATGAAGGACAGAATTCTAGAAGCAGCAAGGGATAAGGGGACAGTCACCTACAAAGGAGTTCCCATCAGACTGTCAGCTGATTTCTCAAAAGAGACCTTGCAGGCAAGAAGGGGCTGGAAAGAAGTATTCCAAGTCATGAAAGTCAAGGACCTACATCCAAGATTGCTCTATCCAGTGAAGCTGTCATTTAGAATGGAAGGGCAGATAAAGAGCTTCTCAGATAAGGTCAAGTTAAAGGAGTTCGTCATCACCAAACCCTTATTATGTGAAATGTTAAAGGGAATTATCTAAGAAAAAGAAGATAAAAATATGAACGATAAAAAGACAGCAAACTCACAGTTATTAACAACCACACCTAAAACAAAAGCAAACAAGTAGAATAGGAACAGAAACACAGAAATGGAGATCACATGGAGGGTTAGCAACAGGGGAGTGGGAGGAGGAGAGAGGGGGAAAAGGTACACAGAATAAGTAGCATTGACGGTGGGTAGAAAATAGACAGAGGAAGGGCAAGAATAGTGTGGGAAATGTAGAAGCTAAAGAACTTATGACAAATGGACATGAACTTAAGGGGGGAAAGTGGGTGGGAGGGGATGTGCAGGGTGGAGAGGAATGATGGGGGAAGAAATGGGATAACTGTAATAGCATAATCAATAAAATATATTAAAAAAAGAAAGTTGGCTCTATCAGGAAGATCGTGAACCATGCATTCAAATAGAGCTGAATTCAAATCCAACTTGGGCGGTAGCTATTCTCCTGTGATACATTTCCTTGGAGTCAGAAACACCTGAATTCAGATTCTAACTTCCACTTGAGACAACACACTTTATCTCTTTAAGCCTTCACTTCCCCATCAATAAAAGGGTAATAATGATAATCTTGGCAGGGTTTTGGATATACTTGGAACTAATGTAAGTGTTGTACCCAGTGTAGGCTTGGCATTTAGTAGTTCTCAATAATTTCTAACTGCTCCCATTCCTGTTAATAAGGGACTGAACCTCTATTAGGTCTCCTTATCACAAAAATAGAGCTGATCACCGCAAAGGATTGTTGTAGGGATTTAACAAAGTAATAGATATAATGGGCAAACGTTAAATACTGGGTAAATGTTAATTCCTATCTGCCCCAAATTTATCAGCAAGGGAAATGAGAAAAATGATTAGTAATTCTGGATACAGAGCTGTTATTGTTAAGTCAGTTAACATTTTAAAAGAAGCCTTGGAGTTGAGACTGTTAGAGTTGTCTGAATCCATTCAACTGAGTTCTGATCCTCCTTGTTCAGGATTATAGTAAAGTCCAGCACCTGGCCCTGCATGCGTTCCATAACACGGAAGTGGAGGCCATGCAAGCCGAAAGTTGCTACCAGCTGGCTAGGTCATTCCATGTTCAGGTAAGATCATTGTCAGCCTTCTCTAAATGTCTAATCCTTTTTGTTTTATAGTTTTTCAAGTCTTTGAACAACTTTGTATGTATTGTTGGTCCTGTTTGATTTTCATTTGTTTAGGAAGATTATGACCAAGCTTTCCAATACTACTATCAAGCCACACAGTTTGCCTCTTCCTCTTTTGTGCTGCCATTTTTTGGTTTGGGACAAATGTACATTTATCGAGGTGACAAAGAAAATGCATCTCAGTGCTTTGAGAAAGTTTTGAAAGCTTATCCTAATAATTATGAAACTATGAAAATTCTTGGTTCTCTGTATGCTGCCTCAGAAGATCAAGAAAAACGAGATATTGCCAAGGTACTGTTTAAAAAATCTTTCTGTTAGCTGTTCCTACCTAGACTCTCATCCCTTATTTCTTGTTATTGCTAGCAGAGATATGAGAAAGCAGTTTTGTTAGCCCAGCTAGCTTCAGTTGAAGTAACAGTTGGCTTATTAAACAGGGCAGAGTAGCCACCACTTTCTACTCTGACAGCTTGCGGTTGGAATGCTTTAGCTTAATGATCTCTTTTTCCCCAGGGCCATTTGAAGAAGGTCACAGAACAGTATCCTGATGATGTTGAAGCTTGGATTGAATTGGCACAAATCTTAGAACAGACTGATATACAGGTATTTCAGCAATGTTTTTCATCTCCTGCCTAATATGTGTTTTGCCCTGTGTGCCCTGGGTGTCTCCTTCACTTTCACTTATACCTTATTCTGTCCACCTTGAAACTACAGGGTGCCCTTTCAGCCTATGGAACAGCAACACGGATCCTTCAGGAAAAAGTGCAGGCTGATGTCCCTCCAGAGATTCTGAATAACGTGGGTGCCCTCCATTTTAGACTTGGAAATCTAGGAGAGGCAAAGGTAAGAAAATATAAATTCCCATCTTTTATGCTATTAAATTGAATGCACATGTTTTTGGATGTATCAGCTAAGTCCTTTAACAAGATAATTTTCTTTTCTTGCAGAAATATTTTTTGGCATCATTGGATCGTGCAAAGGCAGAAGCTGAGCATGATGAACATTATTATAATGCCATTTCTGTTACGACATCATACAATTTAGCCAGGCTCTACGAGGCGATGTGTGAATTCCACGAAGCAGAAAAGCTTTATAAAAACATCTTACGAGAACACCCTAACTATGTTGACTGTAAGAATTTAAAACTTTTTTAATGTATTAAAATTCCCCCAACAGCAACAAAAGTTTAGCCTAAAAAAAATATCTTTCTTAGAACCAATAGTAAAAAGTTTTGAAGGTTATCATGTCCTCTTTTCTTTAAGGCAAATTTGTGGCCTTAAAAAAAAAAAAAAAAAGATGCAGCTTTACTTAAATTTATGCTGGAAACTAAAACAACTAAAAATTAATCAGAGCATACTTCATAGACAAAGCTACCTGAAGTGGGTGAGCTACCTTTATTAGACATTTAACAACTCCTTTGTGATGGATTTACTTTATGATGGTCCTGCTTTCATATCATTCATATATATATATATATGTATGTAAGTGTATCTTTGCAATATTTATAATAGTGACAAAGAGCAGTGTCCTTTTTCTTGAAATAATCGTTACTAAAAATGTTCCACCATGAATTTTTATAACCTAAACATTGTACACTTTGGAAAGTTTTTAATTAAAAATTGTTTACTTACTGTACTTCCCTTAAAAGAATCTAAAACTGTTGCTTTGACCTGGGTTAAATGTGGAGCTATAA
The DNA here is from genome assembly GCA_004027475.1 of Anoura caudifer. Lineage (NCBI taxonomy): Eukaryota > Metazoa > Chordata > Mammalia > Chiroptera > Phyllostomidae > Anoura > Anoura caudifer. The sequence continues at coordinate 26,549 of PVKU01013264.1, read as the reverse complement.
ACTTGGCCCCTGACATGATGTAATAGATGCAATAATAAATAAGAGTTTAATCAAATGCCAGACTGAACTTGAATTGATTTGTAGTAAGCCATGGTTGGTTTCTTGAGGAGTGACATTTTCTGGAGAAAATAACTTACATTTGTTTGGCACTTTATTATTATTATTTGCATGAAAAAGCCATAGTTAGAGCCCACGTATTCTGACAAGCAATCTTTAGTAGTCCATGTACTTTGCCTTATGACAAGCAGATTTTTAAGAAAAAGTAACTTGACAGTGCTATGCATCAGAGAGAAATGGGAAACAGAATAGCCCTAAGCTTTTAAAATAATGTGGCTTGAGATGAGGACTGGGAAGAGGATGCTAGCATTGGGAATGGAATGGAAGACATGCATCGGAGGTTTCAAAAAGTAAGACTTGATGGTGACTGAGTTCCCTTAACTTGTTAGATTATTAATTATTCATATGGATGCTTAATATTTTTTCACCTGTGGGACTTTTCTCTGTTCATTGTATGAATGTATTAGTAAAAAACAGCTGTGTCAAAAGAATGACTTTAAAATTATGACCTTTGTAGCTAATACTTTAAACAAAACTCTAAATGTGTATTTTCAGGCTATCTGCGCCTAGGAGCCATGGCTAGAGATAAAGGAAACTTTTATGAGGCTTCGGATTGGTTTAAGGAAGCTCTTCAGATCAATCAGGTTGGTAATATTAACTCTTAGGTTTGAAAAACAAATACTATATGATCTCACTTATAAGAGGAATCTAATGAACAAAGTAAACTAATGAGCAAAATAGAACCAGAGGCATGGAGACATGGAACAGACTGACAGCAGCCAGAGCGGAGAGGTAGGGAGATAATGGTGAAAAGAAGGGGGATGGGTGAGTCAAAGAACATGTACGAAGGACCCACGGACATGGATAATGGTGTGAAGACTGACTATGGGGGCGGCGCTGGGTGGAGGGAGGCAAAGGAATAAAAATTGGGACAACTGTAACAGCCTTGTTAAACAAGAAATTATTTTTTAAAAGAAAAATAATTATTTCATCTCCCCCCCTCCAGTAAATCAGTTCTTCCTTTTAATAGCTATCCTATTTCTAATATCTTGGCATCTCCCTGTTTTGTTTTGTTTTTTTTCATTTACTTGTTAAAGATATTAAAGAATACAGGATTCATTCATACTTTTTGATCTTTACAGTAAGAAATAGATTTCAATGGGGGGGATTGACTGGGTGGGTGGGGATGGGGCAGGGGAGAGCAATGGGGGAAAAGGTGGGACAACTGTAACTGAGCAACAATGAATAAAAGAAGAACTAGGTTTCACACCATAGCTTAGTGCATGCGTGTGTGTGTGTATAAACAACTGAAATGAAAGTTTTGCAAACCATTGTGTGCTCCTACCATATGAATGATACTGATACTTTTATTGTATCCCACTCTATTGCATTACTTTTGCTGATAATTACACATGAAATTGATTTTACAACTCACTAATCCATTTCAACTCTCAGTTTGAAAAACACTTGTAAGTAAATGTAGCTTGTAAACCTCTTCAGTAATCAGCTATTGTGGAAAGATGATTGGTCTCTGATTCCAAATTACACACTTCACTTCTTTTTGCATGTGTGTTTCCAGGACCATCCAGATGCTTGGTCTTTGATTGGTAATCTTCATTTGGCGAAGCAAGAATGGGGTCCAGGCCAGAAGAAATTTGAGAGGATATTGAAACAACCGTCCACACAGAGCGACACTTACTCTATGTTGGCCCTTGGCAATGTCTGGCTCCAAACTTTGCATCAGCCCACTCGAGATCGAGAGAAGGTAATTTCTTCTTGTCTCTTTAACACAAAACAGATACTTGTTTTATTCTTGTTTGAATTTTTTAAATAATGTTTGGGGTTTTTTAATAGGAAAAGCGCCATCAGGATCGTGCTCTGGCCATCTACAAGCAAGTACTCAGAAATGATGCCAAGAATCTGTATGCCGCTAATGGAATAGGTGATTATAAGCTTTGGGTAGCCATAAGTTGTGAAATGAATGCTTTTGGAGGAATGTTTGTAGATCAGAATTTTCCCCTAAATGTAATGAAGTCAGTTGTTTTCAAATAGGACTTTTGTTTTTCTGGCCACAATTAGAAAAGTCTTCACTGTGAACCTTTGTCTAACTTTAGGAGCTGTTTTGGCCCACAAAGGATATTTCCGTGAAGCTCGTGATGTATTTGCCCAAGTAAGAGAAGCAACAGCAGATATCAGTGATGTGTGGTTGAACCTAGCACACATCTATGTGGAGCAGAAGCAATATATCAGTGCTGTTCAGATGGTAACGCTTTACCTTTCAAGATATTTGTTTATCTTGTTCATTGTTGAGCAGATGTTTTCTTAACCATTCTGGCCCTGTCATGGAGTGATATGCTATCTCTTATAATACTTACTGTGTCTATTCAGAGGTTTATAATTATATAATGTCAAGGCCTGTCTTTGGTGTTCAGAGATATGGATCCAAGGTCCACCAGTAATTACCTCATATTTGTTGAGTGCTTGAACTTGAAGTAAAAGAGTCATACTACTATAAAAAGTTAAAAGACTTTTGGGCTCCATGGGAAATATTGGGGTCAGAAAAAGTAAATTTCTTACTAAAGGTAGATGAGTTACTTTTTTCTAAGAAAGGTAGCTGTTATTACTGTATTATAGAATATGAAGAAAGGCACTAGTTACAAGGGCTTATAGGACCTAGGTCCCATATGATAGTCTCAGAGTAGTATTTTTGCAGGGGAGCCTTCCTGATCCGCACAATGATAATGTGGCCTTTTAAAATGCAGATTAATTACTGGTGATATTCAGGGGGAAACTGTCTAATGAAAAAGATCTTTCCTATGCCAGATATGTTCCATGGTCCAAAAGTGACATGTTCATGGTAGAATTAATATGAGTATTGCTACATTACTGATTTTACCAAAAAGTTAACAGCCAGAGGTATGAGACTTCTCGTGCCCTTTGGCAGGAGGTTCCACCGATCCTTAAAAGAAGTGGTAGAGAGTATAACCCAAAGGAGCTAGGTATATGACTTCCAATAAGTTGTCCATAGCTGATTCTAGATAGTATTGCCTAAAGATGAAAACAGCCTTCCAATCTGCTTATCCTTTCTATGTTGGTCCAAATTTCAAATGGAAAAACTATTGTAAGTCATTTTTCTTTTGATTAGATTTTTCTGTTGTAAAAATGTATCCTGGTAAATATTAAAAATCATTCTCAGATTCTTTGAAATCAACCATTCAGAGGATAAAACACCTTTTCATATAACTTTTAAATTGCTTGAAATTTTATGACAAAATAACGATGTCATTTAGTCCTTGCTGTATTTTAACTTTCTCCTTTCTTGTAGTATGAAAACTGCCTCAGAAAGTTCTATAAGCACCAGAACACCGAAGTTGTGCTCTATCTAGCCCGGGCCCTCTTCAAGTGCGGCAAGCTGCAGGAGTGCAAACAGACTTTGCTGAAGGTAACAGAATTCATTATTTTTCATAATTTAATTCTCTGCTCCATTACATGTATCTTTTATTCTGATTTATGCATGTTCACATACTTGCCACTCTGACTAAAATCCTTTTCATGTCATTAGATCATATGCAGTATTCACCTTGTTTTTTATTTATAGGCTAGACATGTGGCACCCAGTGATACAGTTCTTATGTTTAATGTGGCTTTGGTCCTACAAAGATTAGCTACCTCTGTCCTGAAAGATGAGAAGAGTAATCTGAAGGAAGTACTTAATGCTGTGAAAGAACTGGAACTTGCACATAGGTAAAGATTTTGTAGAAACAACCTTTGAAATGCTTTCTTTCTTTAGACTTATGTGTCTCAAACGGTGCCAAAAATCACTTCCCTCGGGAATCTATTAGAAAAAGGGAATCCCATAAGGGAATCCATTCTAATCATTCCCTAGATTTTTAAACCGGAGCAGAGAGCTGCCACCAGGTGGCGCCAAACTGTAGCAAGGATCCTGTCAGATTTGGATCATGGATCCCCATTCTAAGTGACTGGCTAGCTAGTTTTGCAAGCTTGCCCTAGATTTTTCATTAACTTGACAATAATATGACCCAGCATTTTACACACTTAAAACTTTTAGATTACACTTTTGTTGGTTTTATTTGCTATGCCAGTGTCTCTTTTTATGTGATACTAATTTTCATTGAGCTAAGATTAAGGCCTTCCCTCTTAAATAATGAATAGGTTTATTCAGCTTAAAATTGATATAGTTTTATAGTAATTCTGTTTGTAGTAAAATTAAAACCTGGCATCTCTTCTGGCTTTGTCCAACCTTACTCGAAATCTTGTTTAAGCATTACTTGGCTTGGTAGATTGTAAGTGCTTTTATGGCCTGAACCTCCTAACCTCCATGCTGACATAGTTAGTAAATTTAGTGTTTAGTAAGTATTCATTGCTTGAACTGGTTTTTGGTTATTTGTTAATTTACTGATAAAACTAAATGTAATTTGGCTTCTCTTAATGAACTTGTTTTTTATTAAACAGATTGAGTGGCATATTGATGAGAGTCTTTTTTTAAGTGAGTTGCATATATAATTTTCCTGTTGAGATGCTAGCTCTTCATGTATTAAATATGTGTATGTAAGTCAGTTAATATATAAACCTTTCTCAGACTATTTTTGTACAACAGATAACAAATCTAAAGGGCCTATTTCATTACAAAGATTTTAAGCATTTTATCTTTTCATTTTCTTTAGATACTTCAGTTACTTGAGTAAAGTGGGAGATAAAATGAGATTTGATTTGGCCCTTGCTGCCACAGAAGCCAGGTGATGACTGTTTGTGAATGGCGACTTGGGGGGAGGCAGCGCAGCACCGTGGGCTGGGGGAGTGACACCGTGGTGGATGGGGTCCTGGTCTCCCGGGGGCAGCTTGCTCAGACATGCAGCCTGGACCAAGGCTTTTGCAAAGGGTTCCTTCAGGGTTCTTTTCAGATTGTTTAGGAAACTACATCAGCTGTGTCACCAGAATCAAGATATGATTACTGACTTTTTGAGTCACATGTGAAGATAATAGGGGAAACCTTATAGCTTTGCTTTGGGCGGATGTTTTAATTTGGGAACAACATTGTTGACTGTACTGGCTTATGAGAAATGAAGTTAATTTTGCTAATTAACACTTCTCGTAGATATCAGCTAGTGATCCTGCTTCAGACTTTTCAGTGTGTGTAAGGAAAACAGATGCTCTCAGTTTCTGAACAGAAAGTACACTGGCTGCATTCATGTTTCTCTGCAATCTGAAATGTTTTAGGCAGTGCTCTGACTTACTGAGCCAGGCTCAGTACCATGTGGCCCGGGCACGCAAGCAGGACGAAGAAGAGAGGGAGTTACGGGCCAAACAAGAACAAGAAAAAGAACTGTTAAGGCAAAAACTTCTTAAAGAACAGGTATTCATTGTCTCTTCACGTACGCGAGAATGATAGGGTATGTGCGCACATACGCTTTGCATGGTGAAAGAAAGAACACCTGACAGTAGTCATGATCTATTTCATGATGAGAACACTTTGATGAGGGTTTTTTTCTACCCTTTTCTCATAGGAAGAGAAACGTCTCAAAGAGAAGGAAGAGCAAAAGAAACTTTTAGAACAGCGGGCCCAGTATGTTGAGAAGACCAAAAACATTCTTATGTTTACTGGAGAGACTGAAGCAACAAAAGAAAAGAAACGAGGTGGAGGTGGTGGACGGGTAAGAGACACCTCCCGCAGACACTGCGGGCCCCAGGCCCTGTCTTTGACTTTCAGAAATGAAGACAGAAATGATCATATTCGCTCTGTACTTAGTCCTTAGCTAAAGACAGTCTTTGGTGCTCGCTTCGGCAGCACATATACTAAAATTGGAACGATACAGAGAAGATTAGCATGGCCCCTGTGCAAGGATGACACGCAAATTCGTGAAGCGTTCCATATTTTTATATCACCTTTAACAGGAACCTAATCAACAGAACAAACAAACAAGCACAGTATAACCAAAGACACTGAAATTGAGAAGGGGTTGATAGTCACCAGAGGGGAGAGGGGAGGGAATTTCAGGGGTAAAGGGAAAGAGTTTGGAGCAACAAGTATAAAGGTCACATGGACAAAACTAGCGGGGGTTGAAATGGGAGGGGGGTGGTGGGCTGGAATGGGAGCAAAAGACAGAAAACTGTACAAGAACAATTAAAATAAAAATTTAAAAAATAAATAAAAAAAAAATAAAGACAGTCTTTGAAGATGGATGCTTTAAATGGCATCCAGTGTTTAGAAATGCGTTTCAGTGTTAGCTCAGTGCATTTTACCTTGTGGGCACCTAAGTATTACAGTTGATGATTTTTGCCTTTTGAGACATTTATCCTAATTAAAAGTCTAAAATATAGGCCTCACCAAGCACCTCTTCCATGTGACTTGGTATATAATAAGATCCTCCATTTGTCACTTGGCTGAGAGAGATGGCCTCTTTCTACACCTTAGAATTCCAGCCACATTCCATCCGCAAGGAAAGAGCTGACTGTAGTCTTATTTGGATTTCAGCGTTCTAAGAAGGGAGGAGAGTTTGATGAATTTGTCAATGATGACTCTGATGAAGACCTGCCAATATCCAAAAAGAAGAAAAGAAGAAAGGGCAGTGGCAGTGAGCAAGAAGGTGAAGAAGAGGAGGGTGGTGAGAGAAAGAAGAAGAAGAGGAGAAGGTATCATTAATGTGTCATAAATAGCCTTAAAAGGGGGTAAAAGACCTTTCATCTTCTGAACCTTGCTTATGTTTAGAATTTGCAAACGCCTGGAAATCACTTGCTCTTCCAGACAGTAAAGCCCCTTGATACCCCACTTCCTACTTTAATCTTAAGATAGACCCCACTACAAAGTTCCCTGCGCACTGGAATCACCACCCATCTCCACAGCTTTTCTTCTGAGAGTTAGTCAGAACTAACTGTGTTTCTCATGTCTTTAAAATTGTAACATTTATTGGAAGAGGTGTGCAGTTTAGAGTGGGAAAATCCAGTCTGTCCATACTGCCGGTCCATGTGCCACTGATTCTACAGCGAGTCACCATGCCTGTGCTTCCTCTGTGTACTGGTAACAGTGGCACCCACTTCATGGATTTGCTCGATGTTTGCGAAGTGAGTTATGTGAAAGAAGGATTTTTAATCCTCCCAGGGCCATCCACCATTAAGATAAGTGGTGCCCTGCCCATCTTTCACCTGGAGTGTCCGTAAGCTGTTCCCCTCCCTGTGGTGCTTCCCTGTCCAGGAACCTACAGGGCACTGTCTTACCTGGACCTGTTCTTCCCAACCCTTGGATGACTATACTTGGGAAAGAACCTGATGAATGTATTCAAATAGAAACCTGTAGAACTGAAGCTAACAGGACACCTTCAAAGAGTAGTTGGGAAGGAAGAAAGAAGAGGTGATGATGAGGTCTGAAACCTGGGCCTTTTCTCACATCCTTGTATTGCTCTGCCAAATGCAAGATTCAGACTTATTTTTGATTAGTGAGAGGGCTCACAAGCGCGTTAGCAGACACTGCATAAATACATGCGTTTTGCAGACCCCTGACCCACGTGCAGCAGACTAAGTTACGACTTCTGTTACAGGTGAGGGCAGCACCTGTAAAGGATATTCAGAAGGCATAACATTTTGATGGCAGGTAGTCTTAGACTTTATATGTATAAATGAATCTTGACAAAACTTTTTCTTGGTGTTCGCTACTTAAGACCTCCAAAGGGAGAAGAAGGATCTGATGACGAAGAAACAGAAAATGGCCCCAAACCGAAAAAGCGTCGTCCACCAAGAGCTGAGAAGAAGAAGGCGGTACGTTTATGATGCTGTGGGTTATTTGTCTCCTACATACAGTCTTTTGTGACTATATGAAAGATTGTATACACTAGGATACCTTCTTTCCCTGCAGTTTCTTCAAGCACAGATTCTGTTTTTGAAATTTATTTGTTGTTTGATTGTATCCTTGTAGGGCACACCCACCTGAGCAGGCTGTTCTGACAGGAGGGTCTTCACTAATCTGCTGCATTTGATCTTCTTTCTTTAGCCCAAGCCAGAGCGTCTGCCTCCTTCAATGAAGGGAAAAATAAAATCCAAAGCCATAATATCGTCGAGTGATGATTCTTCAGATGAAGATAAACTTAAGATTGCTGATGAAGGGTAGGAAATTTTTCCTTGGTTCATTCCTTGAGTGAAAGATAACCAGTCTTCCAGGGACAGTGTCTACAGACAGGCATTCGGAGCGGTCTGGCGTCTGACACACCATTGTAGGCTGGTCCGAACCCCTGGTAATAGAGTTGTGTATCTTTATACCAAAAAGGATGGGAAAACACCAAAATCCACATGCGGTGCATGCCCAGGCACACTTCGCCGAGTTCGTGCTGTGAGGACGAAAGCTCTGACGAGGTTGTTGTCTGGAATGAAAAACCGCGTCGGTGGGGCCTGTGCGGGCCGCGTGTGCTGAGCTGTGCCCGTGACCGGATCAGGCGTGCTTTCCTCCTTGAGGAGCAGGAAATCGTGTGACAGTGTTGATGGCATGAGCATGGAGTCGGAAAACTAATTTTAAAAATGAAGCCTGTTTAATAAAAACAAGGCCGGAAGGGAAGGAAGGAAGGAAGGAGGAAGGGAGGGAGGGAGGGAACGAAAAATGAGTGGTCGCTGCCAAAATGTCTTCTCCTCTTCTTAGAATCTTATAGTTGGAAGAAGCCTTCACACCCACCTTATTCCAACCCTGTAGTTTTGTCCCATTACATGTTCCCTAAGGAAGAAAACCTATTTTGTAACCTTATTTCTTCATATTACCTGAAAGCTTCCGCATGGCATTCTCCTAAATACATGATTTTGCTACACTCTCGTTGACTGGCTGAAAGTATTATGAGTAGCCTGATCCTGGTCACCTGGAGCGAGGGACTTGCTTGACCCTTTCCTCCCGTGTTGAGCAGGGGTGACTCGGCTCTGCCTGCTTTGCGCAGGGCTCGCCCTTGACTGCTTGCCCAGTGCTCTCCTCAGAGCCCGCCAGTGGCGTAATATTTGATTTTACTTGTCCTGAACTTGCCCATCAAGCTCGAGGTGCCCCCTATTTGGAATCTTAAGAATAGGAGTCGTCATGCCATGCTACACCCTGTCCTTCTGAAGGCCATCATTTCACTCATTCATCCAACAGACATTTGAACAACCGTTGTAGGCGGTAGTGTGCTAAGGGCTTGGGATAAAGAGGAAAAAGATGTAGGTCCTGCCTCCAGGGAATGTATGCTTTAGAAGCAGTGGAGAATCACAGATAAACTAAAAAACATATTATAGTAGGTTAAATGTTATCATTTAGATTTTGCATTTATTGTTCTCCAAGGACCATCTAATCTGGAGTTGGCCTGGTGGGGAAGTTGTAAAAGGAGTCTTTGTGAAAGAGAGGCTCTTTGAGAGGGGTGTTACAAGAAGAACAGATAGTCCTGCTTGGTTAGAGGTGAAGCAGAAGTGAGAGGTTAGCACTTTGCGGGGCTTGGTGTGGTGAGAGGTCGGCTGTGCAGGGTAGAGCTCTCTGGGGAGCCATCTAAAGATTTGCAGTTCCCCTTTTCTCTGAAGGCACTGGCTAACACAAAGTGGGGTTGCTTTTCCCTGCAGCACTATTTTGCCCTTGCCCGGTGTTGCCCTGGTCCATTGGTTAGAGGCGTGTGTGATCAGGGCAGTGAAATGTGTGGGTGTAGAATGGGCGTTGTTAATACGTGTAACCAGAAAGATCCAGTGTGAGAGCCTGAGCTGCTGCAGAATCTACACCCAAGGCCAAGGCCAAGGTCGATTTGAGCCACTTGCATCAGTTAAACTTTGTCCTGACGTTTGTGAAGTACTTGCTTATTTGGCCAGATGGAATGGAGTGAATTGGATCCCAGGGGGTCCGCTGGCCTTTAGTATATATACAGAATGAATGTATAGTGTCTTCGTATTCTCTCAGAGTGAACTGAGTTACGTAATGTAGGTCTCAGAAGAAAGTCATATTTAACCCCTCACCCTTCTTAGACTGAACCCTATAGGGTTCAATATTGCTTTCTTGCAATATCTGTCTTGGGAACAAAAACTGAAGAATATGCTGGAGGAGAAGTATGTCCTCCTCTCCAAAGCTTGGGGGGGGGGGGTGAGTGGTTGAAGGAATTTTCTGTCCTCCAGAGCATCCGGGAAGCCAGGATTCCCTGGGTGCCACCACCATTTCAGGCGTAAGCACAAGTACCTTTCCGTCAGTCTAACGACTGAGAAGCAGAGGGGGCTCAGAGCACACGGAAACAGCTGCAGAACTGAGCCCGAGCCTGAGCAAGTCGGGTCCTCACAGTTTCTACAGCCAAGTGAGACCCTGGGTTTCACCTTTGCTGCTATGAATTTGTTTATGAAAGTAAATGAAAAACATCCCTTCTTTTTCATAATTTTATATAAAAACTTGAGAAATGCTTTGTTCTCTTGAAAGATACCTAATAAAGCCTAGTGAGAATCGCCCTTTGCTGTTTAATTGTGTTATAGCTAAAGTGCCTTATTCTTTTTTCCTTTTTAATCCTTTTTTATTGTGAACTATATCACGTTTATTTTAAAAAGCACACAAAACAAGTGTCACAAAATGAGCATTCAGGTCAAGAAATAGAATGTCAAAGGCCCTTATTTTTTACAAGCACATTCTCTGCTTATTGAGTCCTCTGTGGGCCGGAGCCAGCAACTAACCAGTGTCCGTCTTTTCGTCAGACACCCCCGCAACAGCAACAGCAACAGCGACTCGGATGAGGGCGAGCCGCAGAAGAATCGAGCCTCTTCGGAGAGCGACTCGGATGACAACCAGAACAAGTCTGGCAGCGAGGCTGGCAGTCCCCGCACACCCCAGAGACAGGGGTCGGATGAGGATTCGGACAGTGACCAGGCGTCCAGGAAGAGAAGGCCCTCGGGTTCCGAGCAGTCTGACAACGAGTCGCTGCAGTCCGGGCGAAGCCGCTCGGGCGGCTCTGAGGCTGACTCCCGTCCGGCCTCTCCGAGTGCCGAGTCGGACCGAGAGTCGGAGAGAGGGTCTGATAATGAGGGCTCTGGCCCGGGCTCTGGGAATGAGTCAGAACCAGAGGGATCCAACAATGAGGCCTCAGATCAGGGCTCAGAACATGGGTCAGATGATAGTGACTAGGCTGTATTTCACGCATAAGTCCCATCTCTGGAGGAAACTTTTTTAATATATGAAAGCTGTGATAAAAAGAAACGTTTCAAATGTTTAGTGAAACAGTTGTGAAATTTTTCCTAAGGCAATTTTTTTTCTATCCGTTTGTATATTACTGAGCCCCCACACATTTCCTGTGCTAGAATCCAATATTTGAATCTCTTGTGCAGATGAAGAATGTGACTCTTCTTCATTATGGTACAGTTCCACCTATCATATGTGAAACTGCAGTAAAAATAAACCCAGCTGCTAAATCATTCCTACAAAGGTTTGAAACTGTGGCAGAAGTCTCAACTTCTTTGTGTATTAGGCAGCATCCAGTTTTGACTTTCGTTGCAATCTCTTACCAAGTGGTGCAAGAAACTTGGCATTAATGTCTGTGTACCATTTTAATCTTAGATTGAGAGAATTTTATTTTCTGGAGGAAGTGGTATCTACTGTATAATTGTACCGGAGTACAAATGAAAGGAAGGTTTTCCTCAGTGGTATCATACTGCAGCCATGTAGATAACATCACAAATGTATACTTCGTTAGGTTGAATAAGATGTAGAAAAATGCTTTTCTGTTAGTAGAATGCAAAGAGCTACCTAAGATACGTAATAAAATTCTTTTACCAACTTTTATGGGTAACTGTCTTTTTTTTTTTCTCAATACATTTGTATATGAAAATATACTAGCATAAGTTGTAGCAGAACTAAACTAAGCAAATAGTTGGAAGAACCTGAACTATGCTAAAGGTTGTTTACTCAAAACATTTGTCATTCTTTGTAGATTTGTGGAGTTTTTTAAAAGATACAAGAAAACAAAGGTATGAGTTTTCAGTGATTTAGTCATTAACAATTTAAGAGCAAAACTTTTATGTAGCACCATACAGTTTGTAAAAGCTATAATTAATGTAGTCAAGTATTGAATACATTATTAGATATTGAGAATGGGGAGGTAAAATGTCTTTTCTGTCCTGAAAAATCTTGTGGGGACAGTAAGTTCATTGTCCCTGTGGTGTGAAAAATCGGGTAATGTTTGCACAGGTTGTGGGAGCCCAAGGGAGGCTGGGGTCAAGACGGGGTTTCCTGGTGGATGGGAGGCTTGAGATGATTCAAAGGACCTGCCACAAGGAGGACTAAGGGAGGTGTTACAGGCCGTGGTAGTCGCGTGTGCGGCTCTAGGAACTGGAATGACTGAGGGAGGCAAGGCTTTGAAAGGTGAAGAGCCTGAGAGTCAGAGGTTTGTGCAGCTGTAAGAGGAGAGGTTCACACTGCCTGCTTTTTCCAGTGTCACACGTAACAAATGAATTAGTTCATACCCAAAGAACAAAAATCTATCAAAGTTAAAAAGCATTTCCGAACTGACAGCTCACAACTTCAAGCAATATCTAAACAAAAGTTTACCGGTAGATGGCCCCTTCGAGAGACACTTAAGGAGGGATTTAACCTGATGCTGATAGTAGTAATTCAGTGTTTTACCTACCTGCTCCAGGTTTGGGCTACAAAGGTGCTTTTGAGTGCACGTCTTCATTTGCAACTTTGGAGGCAGTTCCACATTACATGGGCATTTCTCTCAGGTGTGCCCTCAGATCAGATCAGCAGAACAGTAGTCTTTCCCAGTCACATGGCTGCCCATGTCAGAAGCCAATGCCATTTCCTCAGGTGCAGCTCCCCTCTGGCCAGAGTTTGGCAGGCGTGGAGATGACAGATACGATGGATATGGGCAATGTCCCACTAAGGAAGGGGAGGGTCCCTTGTCTGGCAAAGGAAACCTGACTGACCTGTTAGCTCTGCTTCCACTTACCTGCCCTCAGGAACTCAGAGCAGCTTCATTGTCCTGGAGCCCGCGTGCCAGGATCAGCTTTCCTTGTTTTTTTTTTTTTTTTTTTAAGTATAATTGACATATAACATTAGTTTCAGGTATACAACATGATTTGATATTTGTATATAATGTGAAATGATCACCACGTTTAAGTCTAGGTAACATCTGTCACCAGTTACAAAAATAGTTACAAAAACAGTATGGAGTTTCCTCCAAAAATTAAAAATAGAACTACCATATGACCCAGCAATTCCACTTCTGGGGATTTGTCAGATAAAAAGAAAGCACTAACTCAAAAAGATATATACACCCCTGTGTTTACTGCAGTGTTATTTACAATCTAAATAATGGAAACAAACCTAAATGCCTGTGGATGGCAGGCTGGCTAAAGAAAATGTGAGACACGTTGGCAGGCAGACTCTTGTGCAGCAATTATGATGATAAGCTAATAGGTTTCTTCCACAGAAAGATTGAGGTCCTGGTCTATTACCCCTTGCTGTGCCCTGAAAGTGACAGCTGTGTGAGATACCGAGGATGCAGAGATTGTGTGCACCAGCCTCTGTTCTCAGAGACCAGCTCCATGGATCCCTAGAGGTGTGCCAGACCAGAAGCCTTCCTTCCCCTCAGGTCAAGGCTCCCAGACAAGCAAATAGGCCTCTTTCACAGGAAGAAGGGGTTGGGGCTGGGGGGCATGGGGTGAGGGGTTCTGCTGTCTGTGTAGTGCCCAGGGGTTGGTAGCTGGCCAAGAACTGTCTCTGACATTACAGTTCTGTGGGACCGAGGAACACAGCCCCTCTCCAGAGCCAGGGGATCAGGAGCTGTCCCCTGCACAGCAACCACAAAAACTGGGCCAACAGATGTAAGAACCGGGGCACCAGCCACAGAAGCTCCCATCTGATAGATACTGGGACTCCCGGAGGGCAATGATGGGATGGGGGCACATGAAAATGGTGAAGGCAAACATGGCACCCACCCAAAAAGGCAAAAATAAAAAGAAAGAAAAAAATCTTTTGGCTTCAGGAAGGCAGAGGGCAGGAAGATGGCACCAGCTGGCTGCAGCCTGAGACGGCAGTCCCAGGGGAAAAAGATGGCGCCCGTGGGCCAGCTTCCAGGACAATCTCCCCGCAGGCTCCTGCCCCTCCTGCGAGGTTTTAAAGTTAGCAAGGGAGCCTCTTTCACTTAAAGTCAGCAGCTTTCTTTCTTTCTTTTTTTAAAGATGTTATTTATTTATTTTAGAGAGGGGAGTATAGGGAAAGAGGGAGAGAAACAACCGTACAAATCCTCTGGACCCAGCCCAGACCCAGCCGTGTGCCCCGACTGGGAATCCAACAGGTGACCTTTCGCCTTGTGGGACGCACTCAGCTAACTAAGCCACACAGGTCAGGGCCAGAGCCAGCACTTTTCAGAGGCTGCTTCTGCGCTGGACCCTGGGTGAGTAAGTGCCCGTGAGTCTGTTTCTCAGTTTGCCACGGCCTCCAGGTCTTTTGGGCACCAGCCCTGTTGGTTCTCACAGGCAGATGTTTTGGGGGCTTGTCTCTCAGGTGCAAGTCTTAAATGTTGGGGCGTCCTATATGGAGTATAAACTCTTCACTCCTCAGAGAAGCTCTGGGTTGTGAGTTCCCTCCTGATCGTGGGTGGGAGTGGGCTTTATGGGGAGGTTATGCCAGTCTTTCCTACCCGCTTTGATATGGTTTTTTTCTGTCATTTGCCTGAATTGAAGGAGTTAGTTTTTAGGGCTTTTGTGGGTTTTTTTTTTTTTTTTTAGGGGAAATTGTTCCACACATAGCTGTAGTTTTGGTGCCTCCTCCAAGGACTTGAGTTCAGGATCCTATGTCACCATTTTGACCCAAAACCTCAGCCTTCCCCTGTCGGTGTGGTTGATGTGAGCAGGAGAAGGCAGCAACACCTGAATAGCTGGCTAAGAGCAGACACACTGGAATCCAGAAGTCTCTGGAATAGTCCCCAAGTCTCACTTCGTGATGCTAACAAGCCATGTTGTTACTGAACACAGTTGGGGTCCTGCCCCTTACCACCACTCTCTAGGCAAAATTCTGGAGGCAAAGTTTTGGTGATAAAGGAGTCTTTATTTGGAACTTCACAGTTTTGGAATAACTGCTTTCCATATGCATTAGTCACTTAAGCCTATGAATTAAGGCTAAACTCTGTAACTCTTTAGTTATAGTATTAATCACTTAAACCAACTGATTAAAGCTAAACTCTTTAACACCTGAGTTCTCCTAGCATTTCCCCTTCTTAGTTTAATTATCTTATTTCTATAGGGCTAGCTTACAAACTAAAACAACATAAGATACAAATGCTACACAATATTGGAAGAACAGCAGGTTTCTGCCTCAGAGCTCGCCCCCTCCAGGACACCCAAAGAAGAATAACCCTGCCACCCTCTGCCAGGCCAGCCCAATCCTAGACTGCACCTGGAGTTCCTTCCCACCCAAAATACTATCCTTTGGGAAATGCAGGCAGCTGTAGCACAATCATCCATGCTGTAGAGAGCCAGAGAGCCAGCCCTCTTTTTATTTCCATGCACTCTGCAGGCATTCAACTTTCAGCCAATCCCATCCTAGAATGTTCCCCATTGGCTCAGGCAAAATCCTCCTATGGCCCCTCCCTACTTCTCCCCATAACCTGATCAGATCTTGCTGCATCAATGTGACCTTGGGCAAGTCACTTCCTCATCTAAAACAAACCATTTCTACTTCCGGCCAAGATGGAGGCATAGGTGGACACACTGTGCCTCCTCTCACAACCAAAATTAAGGACAACAAAGATTTAGAAACAAGAAAACAACCAGAACTGACAGAAAATTGAATCGTACGGAAGTCTGACAACCATTCATCCAGACTGGTAAGAGGGGCGGAGTTGTAGCAGGAAAAAGCGGAGGTTGGCGGATCTGGGCTTGTAGGCAGTGGCTAGCAGACCCCAGGTGTGCAGACAGCTGGCAGACCCCAGGCACACAGGCGGTGGCTAGTGGATCCTGACTGCAGGGTGGCAACGGGCAGACCCAGTGAGGCCGCAAGAGACGGCTGGCTGACCAGATGGTCCCACATTCGTGTGCAGATAATCCAGGCGAAAATGGGGAGTGAGACAGATCTCACAACCCAGGGCCCCAGTGCCGGGAAATAAAACCTAAAAACACATATTGAAAACACTTGTGGGGGGTGAGGTGCTGGGAGAGACTCCCAGCCTCACAGGAGAGTTCGTTGGAAAGACCCATAGGGTCCTAGAACATACACAAGCCCACCCACATGGAAATCAGCACCAGAAGGGCCCAATTTGCTTATGGAAATCAGCAGAAGGGACTGAAATACGAGAAAGAGTGGAGCAAGTGCTCTCGGACCCCGCCCCCACATACAGCGTCATGACCCAGCAACTGGGCTGCCCCACCCTGGTGAACACCTAAGGCTCCATCCCTCACTATGTAACAGGCATGACCAGACCCCCCCCCGCAAAATGGCTCAAATGGGAGAACAGATCAAAGCCCCAGAGCCAATTCATCTAAGCGACCAAGAGATAGCCAACCTATCAGATGCACAACTCAAAGCACTGGTGATCAGGATGCTCACAGAATTGGTTTATTTTTGTTGCAAATTAGATGAACAAATGAAGGCTATACTAAGTGAAATGAAGGAAAATGCACAGGGAACCAATAGAGATGGAGGAAAACTGGGACTCAGATCAATGGAGTGGACCAGAAGGAAGAAAGAAACAACCAAACAGAAAAGAATGAAGAAACAAGAAGTCAAAAAAATGAGGAGAGGCTTAGGAACCTCCAGGACATCTTTAAACTTCCCAACATCTGAATTATAGGGGTACCAGAAGGGGAAGAGGAAGAGGAATAGTACGCCCCTGATACTTCCTGTACCCCTACAGGCACTGTGTATAGTTACTGCAGTGTTGTTGACTTATTTGAACAAATAATAAAGGAGAACTTCCCCAATCAGGCAAAAGAAATAGACTTCCAGGAAGTCCAGGAAGCTCAGAGAGTCCCAAAGAAGGTGGACCCAAGGAGGAACACACCAAGGCACATCATGATTACATTAGCCAAGATTCCAATGAAGGAGAGAATTCTAGAAGCAGCAAGGGATAAGGGGACAGTCACCTACAAAGGAGTTCCTATCAGACTGTCAGCTGATTTCTCAAAAGAGACCTTCCAGGCAAGAAGGGGCTGGAAAGAAGTATTCCAAGTCATGAAAGTCAAGGACCTACATCCAAGATTGCTCTATCCAGCAAAGCTTTCATTTAGAATGGAAGGGCAGATAAAGAGCTTCTCAGATAAGGTCAAGTTAAAGGAGTTCATCATCACCAAGCCCTTATTATATGAAATGTTAAAGGGACTTATCTAAGAAAAAGAAGATAAAAAATATGACAGTAAAAAGACAGCAAACTCACAGATATTAACAACCACACCTAAAACAAAAGCAAACTAAGCAAACAAGTAGAACAGGAACAGAAACACAGAAATGGAGATCACATGGAGGGTTAGCAACAGGGGAGTGGGAGGAGGAGAGGGGGTAAAAGGTACAGAGAATAAGTAGCATAGATGGTGGGTAGAAAATAGACAGGGGGAGAGCAAGAATAGTGTGGGAAAAGTAGAAGCTAAAGAACTTATGACACATGAACATGAACCAAAGGGGAGAAAGTGGGTGGAAGGAGGTGTGCAGGGTGGAGGAGAATGAAGGGGAGAAATTGGACAACTGTAATAGCATAATCAATAAAATATATTAAAATAAAAATAAAAAATAAAACAAGCCATTTCTCCTACACCGTACTTTTTTTTCCTTTTATTTTGTGTTGGTTTCAGGTGTACAACTTAGCGCTTAGACAATCATGTATGTAGTGCGCCCCTGATGCTTCCAGTACCCCTACAGGCACTGTGTATAGTTACTGAGTGTTATTGACTACATTTCCTATGCTTTGCTTACTTCCCTGTGGGTATTTTGTAATTACCGATTTGTGCTTCTTACTAAAAACATGGCACGCAACGAATTTGCGTGTGGTCCTTGCGCAGGGACCATGCTAATCTTCTTATGGCATTCCAGTTTCCGTATATGTGCTGAGAAGCGAACACTACACTGTACGTTTTGAACGCCTCAGTTGGATCTGCCACAATTAGAGCATGTGCATTGCATTGGCTTTGATGTTAATTCAGAACTAGACCACGTACCACAACCATTAGAACTACTAAATTTTAAAATAAATTCTGCCTAAATTTAGGCAAGAAAAACCACATTGTTATTCTGACTCTGTAACTAAATCACTTCCTCCACTGACATTACTATTTTTATAACATGAGTTTTCCTAAGTGAGCGACTATTCCGTTATAGCAGAAGTCTCTACCTAATTCATAGGGTTGTTGCAAGGATTGTGAAGGTAGATTCAGTGGTGAGCATATGGAAAGTTCCCAGAAAAGTCCTTTCTGGGATCAAATCGGTTCCAAATGTCCAGCAGGAGTCGTCCAGCTCGCTGAGTCTTGTTCAGACCAACTGAGGACTGGGTTGGTTACCCTTTCATAGGTCCTTCTTTTAAAAATCCTTGCTTCTTCCTATTTCTTCTTAAGAAAAAAATTTTATTGATTGATTTTACAGAGAGAGAGGAAGGGGGAGAGAGAGAAACATCCATTTGATTCCACTTATTTATGCATTTATTGGTTGCTGCTTTTGTGTGCCCTGGCGGGAGGCCGAACCTGCACCCCTGGCGTTTTAGGGGCAAAGCTCTAGCCAACTGAGCTACTCTACCAGGACTTGAGAAAAATATTTTTAATCTCCAAGCAATATGACTTTCCTGGAGCTCTTTAAGTATTCCTCATTTTGATTCCACTAATGAACAATTTCTTCCCTGGGAGAGTAAGTAGCCAGCAGAGGCAAGAAGAACTTTTTAAAGGAGACTAGTATCAGCTCCTAAAAGTAGAATTTGGAGCACAGGCCAGTGCAGATTTTTCCTAAAGGAGGTTTCTGATGCTCTGGTTTCTTGGATGTATTACAGCAGTAGTTCACATCAGTCATGGTGCTTGCCATATACATCAGGAACGCGGGAAAGGGTATGCGCCACAGGTAAATCAAGTTCGTGCAGATCTCAGTGCGTCCTCTGATTTGAGTGGGGCAAGTCAGCAGGCTGCAGCCTGTGAGAGTCTCACTTTGCAACAGGCCCTGATGACAGGAAGGCAGCCCTGGCCTCTGACACTCGCACTGATGTGACAAAATGCTTCACTTTTCAGCCTCAGTCTCCTTATCTATAAAATAAGGTTGTTTGAGATCCTTTTAAGTTATACATTTCAGGGTCATTGCAGAGTATTATTTTATTTTATTTTATTTTACTTATTTATTTTGGGGGAGTAAGAAAAGATTTATTGACCGAGAAGGCACCAACCGAGAAGAGAGTGTCTCAAATCCATCTTGCTTGCAGGACTGGGTTAAGGGTTTTTAAGGGGTTAGGAGGAAGGGGCGTGTGCAAGTGCTGTGGGAGTTTTCCCTGCAGGACTCTGGAACTTAGCCATTCATGGTAAGGGGGTGTCAGCACTGAACCCTTCTGGGACAACAGAACCTTCGCTTCTGAAAGGGTCTGGTGTTCATATTCCGTCCCTGTCCCAGTCTTTTGGTTGCATAGGTGGGGCTGGGGAGGGTCTTTGGTTCCAGTGGTCATTTGGCTCCAGGGGAGGTCATTCTGTCCTCTGCACCTGCTTCCACTGCGTGGCTTGCGGTTTTAGTCTGTTGTCTCCATTGCAGAGAATTTTAAACAGACTGTCCAATCTGTCTCAACTGCATTAGTAATGTGAGGTCTTCCTGTTGCAGGTAATTGAAAACCATGTCTGCTATTTGAGGCCTAATATTTTCAAAGACATAGGTAAGTTACATTTTTGTTTATGAAATATATATGTTTACTCTTGCCTTTTGCTTATCTTTATTCTGCTTACTACAGCAAAAATGTTATTGTAACATTTGTCATTTTGGGAATATTGAGTTTTGGAAAATATCTCAACTTTGTATGCGTTTTCCTTGACTTAGCTGAACAACTGTAGGTTGTCATTGCCACGACATTCCAGGGGCAAGTCTGTGTTGATCCTGTGGTCCCCAGCTAAGTAGCAACGAGAATGTTAAGGTGCAAACATCGGGCTGGGTGTTCAAGTTCCTTATCAAGAAATCACTGAATTTTGAATTCTTGTCAATTCTATCTCCTGAATAGATCTCCAACCCAGTATTCCCCAGAGTGTTTTCTATGAAACATTAGTCCCAAAAGATACTCCTTAAAAAAGAATGTGATAGCCAAATAGGTTAGAAAAATGCTGTATTCTATAGCCCTTTTACAATTAGGATGCTTTGGGTGACAATCACAGAAAACTGTCTCAAACTGAGCTACGATATGTAAAGATCCGGCACTGGACATGGAGGGGCGGGGGGCAGCTTGGGGAAAGACGGTACGTTTCATCCCGAAGACTCAGCATTGTCACATTCAGCTCGCTCCTTTTTGTCACACATATAGGAGAATATGTGATGCAATAAAATGTGACAATGGGGAGGAGCCCAGGAGGAAGAAATGGGACAACTGTAACAACATAATCAGTAAAATGTAATTTAAAAAAATGTGACAATAATGCAACACCTATCCCCTAGAAGCTTCCTGTGTACCCTTTCTCAGTTGCACCCCTCTCCATTCCCATCTATGACACTTCTGAGTGAGGTATTTCACCCTCTTTTGATGATTCAGGTCATAGCTGGGGCACTGGTTACCGCTGTGTGTGCTACAGAAAGTGAGGTATGTGAGGATGCTCGCCTCTGCCCTAAGTGAACTCAGACTGTTGATTGATTGAAGTGCTCTGTTCCTATATCCCCACCAGACAGTGAGCTCAAGGACATGAATTATATCTTTTTCACCTATTTTCCAACAGCCAAGCATAAGACTTGGCAAGAAAGTGGGTGTTAATTTATATTTTGTTCTTAACACCAAATTTCTTATCTAAAAATAGAGGTTGCAGGAAAAGATTAGCCTCTCCACACTGCGGTCTCTGGTAGCTCCATCCTTTTCGCCTCCAATGTGTCTGAGCAAATTCATTTTGTTGGAGTGATGGGTACACTTGTGTGAATGCAGCCACTTGGTGAGTCGCAGGCATGGTGACACTCAGATGTGCTGCCAGACTCTCCACGTGGTGCAAATCGTCAGGTTGCTGTTTCTTAGAAACCATTCTTACTGCTCACCAGATTTTGTTCTCCTTTTGACAACTGTGAAGACACTGAGCATTACTCAAATCATCAGAGGATCACTACTCTTGAGCATGATCCTAATAAACAAACGTGTAAATTGGTCTTCAGTCCCAAACAGGCTGGATTCAGCTGAGTGGGGTGGAGTCTGTACGATAGCATCTTCTCCAGAGAGGGATCAATGCCAAAACCTTTGTTCTCTCCTGGACCGTTTTGTTCTTGGAAACAATGCTGCTTTGATTTCTCCAATGGGAGCTGGTTCTTCAATTTCCTTAACTGGAAAGAAGTGGAGACTTCATTTCCTGCCTCGGCCTGCTGCTGAATTGTCTTGGCCCACGTGTGTGTGCTCCTGCCTGTGTGCAGACACACTCCTCACTTATCTCTCCTCCTGATGCTTGGAGTGGCAGCTGAAGCAATGCAAGAGACTACTCTTGGGCCAAGGAGGTAGGAGAAGGAAGTACCACTATATTCCTTGGCCTTGAGCAATTATGTGAGGGTTGGAAGTTTAATGGGTATTAAAACCTTGCTTTGGCAACCTGCAACTCTCTTGCTGGTCCAGTCTGAACTTGCTGGCCCTGGAACCAGGTGTTCCCTTCCACAGAAATCAAGTTTCCACTCTCTGATCACCCAGGAGGACTCAGGGATTCTTCCTGTTAGGATCTCACATTGCAAGCAGCTGATCACCACGGCCCCTATTCAAGGCAATTTTGAAGCTCTCAGTTGTCCCTTGAGCTTTCAGGGTGCTCCCAGTGACCGTTATGCTCTAGCCAGTGACCCCTTGTTTCCTGCAGTGAGGGTGACAAGTGCCTTACAGTTTTTTGGTCCCAGTGAGTGGGGTCTTTGGAAAGAAGACCTTTCATCCATAGAAAGTAGAGGGAAGTCACACATCAGGGTAATTGTTGACAAGTTGGTAGTTTCGATGGTAGGGAGAAATGAAGGGGGTAGAACTAATTCTTGATGAAGTGGAAGCTGAGTCCCAGGACACTGTGGCTGGGTCCATAGTGCAACCCTTGGTGGTCAGCAAGGGGTCCCAAATCAGGGCTCATCAAACTTTAATGGGCTAACGAACAGCCTACTTCTGATCCAGTGAGTCTGGAGTGACACAAGATATTTTGTATTTCTAACAAGCTCCCAGGTGGTACTAGTCCCAAGACTATACTCTGAGCAGCAACGTTGTATGTATATCATTGTACATGTGTCCTTGGTGGGGGAACACCTACATTTTATTTTCAATGCAGCTGAAAGGCCTGACAAAGCAATTTCATAAGGTAGGGGAGACAAGGAAATGTAGAGAGACAAGGAAGAAGGAGGGAAGAGTCAGAGAAGGCTTAGGGAAAGAGGAGATGTGAAATGGTTATTTTGGGAAGTAGTACGGCCTGATGGTGAGAACTTCAGAGGATCTTCGCCCTGGAAGAAGGGAGAGCAGGGGTGGTTGGAAAGCGCCGGTGGGAAGCAAGGTGAACACGGGCCACCCCGAGGCCTTGGGCATGAAAGGAAAAACAGCAGAGGAAGTGCTGGCATCAGAGAACAGCCAGGTTTCCTTCAGAGCAAGAAGATGACAGGAATATTCAGAGAGAGATGAAGGATACAGGCACATTTGCTGGTGACAGACTGTGGGACAGTGTGTGGAGGAAGGATTCAAGAGAGCAGGGGGTGGGGAATTGGCACAGATTCATAGATAGGGAGGAGTTATGGGGTAAGGGTCCAGGGTGGATGACCAAGGGACTTAGACTCTGGTGGTCTGAGGTGGGAGTGAGGCATCATGGGAATGTGGGTAATAAGTTCAGGCTGCACTGAGGGGCCATTGGCAGGCATCTTTTCTCAGAGGCAGAACGCTGGGGGGTGGGGGGAGGGGATGAGAACTACAGGAGTGATGTCACTCCTGGAACAGGAGGCTGGGCTGTTCCTTCTCTAGGGCCCTGTTGCGCTGTGGCACTGGGGCATGAAGCATATGGATGCAACCTTGTCTCCATGATATTGGTATGATATTGATATTGCTTTTTTAAAGCAGTGTAGTCAAACAGTGCAGTGTCCACGTTACACTGGGGACTTAGTGCAACCTTGTCTCCATGATATTGGTATGATATTGATATTGCTTTTTTAAAGCAGTGTAGTCAAACAGTGCAGTGTCCACGTTACACTGGGGACTTAGTGTCCACCGCTCAGCATTTCCAAAGACAAATTGATAACTGTGTTTTGAGCCCCAAATGTCATGCACACCTGAATATAAGGGGGCCTGAATGTAGCACAATCAAAAACCCCATTCTCACTATAAAAGTTCCCTCATTGCCCGAGAAGTTTTTGATTACCTTAAAATGATAAACTTTTAGGATGTAGGCAAAATTAGTAGTCCAATGTCTACTAATAATATTAAATGTATTAATTTAATTACAAATGCACATTTTGAATCACATATAAAGTAACATTCACATTTCATAAAATAACTATTCAAATTCATGACATAAATCTTTGGCCAGGGTCTTGGTCTCGAGCTGCTTTCCAAATCATCTAACATGGTTTTTGAGAGAACATTCGCTTCCCATTCATGGCGTTGTCTGAGATCCAAGCCTGAGAATCTATGTTCAGCTGGAAGTATTACACTGAGCCACAAGTGCTCATCCGGATCACATCAAGTCATTTCGCTTTTTGATTTGTATAGTAAGTGGATACTTTCTCCAGTTAGTGTATGATTTTTAAAGCAATCCTTAAAATGCTTGTTTTATAAGTTTTGTCCACTCTTTAGATTGTGTGATTGTCTCCAACAATAATGGTTAAATCTGTGTTAAATTTCTTTGTACTTTTGTTTTGTTTTGCACTAGGCCCACCAGGGAGCCTCCATAAAAGTAAAAAACTAACATTGGTTGGACCATGTCAGGTCAGTGTGCATTGACAGATGGTCATTGGAACCAATTCAGTGCCAGCAGGAATCCCCAATTTGGGGTGCAGAGAAGAAGGAAACTTTTTATTCAGTGCAAAACAGCTCAGTTGTGATACAGCATGTTCATAAAAACAGCACAGCTGTGAAGCAACCCCAGAGCCAGACAGCCCCGGAGCCAGGCCCCTCTTCCGCTAGACAGCTCTGCTCCTCAGCGGTCTGTGCTGTACTGGTCTGCCCCACTCTGGTGAGGTATCTTTCATGTTTCAGCCAAGTCAGCAAGAGACAGTGTTCAGTAGAAAGGGAAAATGCATTCTGGGAGCCAGAGGTGAACTAGCTTATATGGACAGAAGTCCCTGCCCCTGGCTCCTGATTGGTCCATCCTCATGCAAATGAGGACTCCAAATCCTCACAGTTTGATTGGTCCACAAGGCATTGTCCTGACTGGCCCGAATAGAGTCACTCTGATTGGCTAGAGCTACACAGTTTTGATTGGATGGGGAAAACTTCAGTTCTATCAGTTGAAATAGGATTCCAAAAACTCCCTTAAATGGCTGGCTCAGATGGCAGAAACATAGTGCATGCAGTTCAGCTCAGAGACAGGCAATCCAGCGCCGGCTTCTCTGTGAAGTGCAGTCTGCATTAGAGGCCCCTTTGCAGCAACAGCTGCTAGGCTCTGGGGTTTTCTTGTTGTTGTTGTTTGTTTGTTTATTCAATTTGAGCCCAGTTAGCCACCAGGAGCCCTTCTTAGCAGGTATCATTTTTTTTCAGGGTTCACATTATTCATCCCCCCAATAAGAAGTACATCATTGTACAAAAACATAGGTGAGAAGGCCTTATATGATTGGAAACAAATTGTTAGAGCTAAAATGTCAGGCCACTACCTCTTTGGGTGGTAATTTGGGGTATTTATGGTATGGGTTGCAATGCTTTCTTTTATTTTCCCCACCTTTGGAAATTGGCTTCAGTTTCCATGTCTGATAATAGACATGAGTTTTAGAGCTGTTCAGATGGTAAATCTTAGCTCTTTTAATGACAGACTACATGACTTTGGGCTCTGGCTTTATTTGAATGGTGGCTTTATCTGCCTTAGCTCCACTTTTCTGCTGTTTAAATTTGGGATAACAATGTCTGCATCCCACGACTGTTTGGGAATCCAATGCGATAATGTAGGCCATGGGCCAGGCACATACTTGGGTTCAAAAAAGTTTGCCCTTTTTCCTACTGATTTGTAAGAGACTTTTGTGGTTAATCCTTTATTGTGGGCATGCCAAATATTTTTCTTAGTTTGTCTTCTATTTATTTTGAATATTTATTCTGGATTTTTTTCCCCATGAAGTTAAAGAAGCTTATGCTTCAGGGCCTGCCATGTGCTTTGGCCTTTCCCAAGGTCCTATACCGAACTTAGTATTTGTCATTTTGCATTCATTTTATTAAAAGGGATCCTCAGCTTCTGTAAACTTCAGGCCCCACAAAATCTGG
Source organism: Anoura caudifer (assembly GCA_004027475.1). Lineage (NCBI taxonomy): Eukaryota > Metazoa > Chordata > Mammalia > Chiroptera > Phyllostomidae > Anoura > Anoura caudifer. Next base: position 987 of record PVKU01013264.1, on the reverse strand, counting down.
AACTGCCCTTGATATCATGCTTAGAAAGGCCACTCCTTTTCAAATTATGATTTTTTAAAATATGATTAACTTTATGTCTTTTCTTTTGACTTATTTTCTAATTTTTCAATGCTAAAGTGGATCACTAGTGCAGTAATTTTCTTGAGAGTTCATTTTTTTCAGAACTAAATGGAGTTGCACTACATATCCATTCATTTATTCATTCATTCACCCATTCATCCAAACCCTTCCCTCATCTTTTGCACCCAGTTGAGTAGTGAAGCAGCTGTAGGGACTGAAAGGCTGATGGGAGCCCTGGATGGGGGTGATGGTGCGGGATGGGGGCAGTGTGTTAGATTTCTACGGCTGCTGTCACAAAGTACCACCAACTGGGTGCCTGAAAACAACAGAAACTTACTCTCTCACAGTTCTGGAGGCTAGAAGTCCAAAATTAAGATGTCAACCTCTAAAGGCCCAAGGGCTGAGTCTGTTCCAGGCCTTTCTCTTAGCTTTCAGTGTTGCTGACAATCCTTGGTCTTCCTTGGCTTCTAACAGCATCACCGCAGCCTCTGCCTCTGTCATCATCTGACCTTCCTCCTCCCTATGTGCCTGTACGTGTCTCTCCTTATAAGGACCCCATCATATTGGATTAGGATCCACCTAATGACCCCATCCTAACTTGATTACATCTGAAAAGACCTGATTTTCCAACTAGGTCACATTCACAGATACTTGAAGTTAGGACTTCAACCTATCTTTTGAGGAGACACTAGTCAACTCATTACAGGATGACATTGAAGCTGATTGTTCCTCACCTTAGGTCCTGTGGGCCAACCCTCAGAGGCACCTGCACCTCCATGTGTTCACCCAGCCCTGATCACACACTTCCTGGAAGGAGGAGCTCACTGCCTCTGGGTTGAGTCTGTCTCTTTCTCTCTCTCCTTCCTTCCTTCCTTCCTTCCTTCCTTCCTTCCTTCCTTCCTTCCTTCCTCCCTCCCTCCCTCCCTC
>PVKU01013263.1:0-30007 GCA_004027475.1 Anoura caudifer | reverse complement strand
GATCAAATTTTAAAATCTATTAATTTGTTAGAGTTATGAACTGCAATTGTTTATGGAATATTATAAATTTAAGTTTTGCCAAGCATAATATAACCAAAGACACTAAAATTGAGAACAAGAGAGGTGAGGGATAGGAATATCCAGGGAAAAGGGGAAGGGATTAGAGCAACAAGTATGAAAGACATATGGACAAAAGCTACGGGGGGGTGGAAATGGAAGGGAGCTGGGGAGGGCTGGGGCGGAGGGATGGGATGGGAGTAGAAAACAGAAGACTGTATAAGAACAACAATTAAAAAAAAAATTTAAGTTTTGCCTAATATCTCAACTTTCATTAACAGTAAAATTTGCATAAAATCAAGTATTTAGATTTTCACTAAAATAGTGTTATACAATTTTATCCCCTACTCCTCCTAAATTATTTTCTAGCTTGAAATGAAATTTAAAGTGTTTATATTAATGTGTCTTTTTTCAAAATTTAAATATATATTATAAAACTTAAATATTACAGACTTGATTTTTCCCTAAAAATGAAAATTTATTTCCTTACTGGTAGAATCAAGTCTTAAATCTATTAGGAAAGATTCTGTAGCATCCCGAATTTAAAAATACATGTATGTTCTCAGCATTGAATATTTACTATATTATAAACTTCACCACAAAATCAAAAGCATTCTAAACTGAAAAAGCAGAAAGAAAAAGAACAAAATCCATGCGTACATGAATTACCCAAAAGACTATCCTTGATTTAACTATTTTATTTTGACTCTAACTTTGGATTCCTTTAACTTTTAATTAAATCAAAATATGTTTTGTGTTAAAATACAGGCACAAATTAATGAGACAGGCTTCTTTTCATATTTCTATCATCGAAATTAACAATATGCTGATTTACATAAAAGCCTCCTTCTTCATTCCCAAGTATTTGCAAAGCTTGTGGAAAACTAAGACTGGTAGTCCAAACACATGGCTGCTCCTGTCTTTGAGTAAGGCAGATCATCTCACTCCAGGCAGTCATCCTTAGCAACAGAAATATAAAGAGAACCAAGTGTTCTTTTCATATTTCTTTTGAAGTTAGGACATCACCTGATATTATTTTTTATTATGAATTATCTATGTTTTCCTATGTAAGACTTAAAATTAATAGGAAAAAAACCCTTCTTCATATTATGTTCAACTATGGAGCACATTGTATTCAAAGCAGATCCAACAAACAATTACTGAGTGCCCTCTGAGTACCCTCAAAGAGCGTGGAGGTGAGAGACAAACAGTTCTGTACATAATAATAAGGCCAACAGCAGAAAACTATGAAAGTTTCAGAACTGGCACTTCAGTGAAGAGGTCAAGAGAGATGTCACAGGAAAAGAGGTGCTTAAGCTGTTATCTTTTTTTTTAAGATTTTATTTATTTATTTTTAGAGAAAAAGGAAGGGAGAGAGAAACAAAGGGAGAGAGACATCAACGTGTGGTTGCCTCTCACACACCTCAACTAGGGACCCAGCCTGCAACCCAGGCACACGCCCCAACTGGGAATCAAACCAGAGACCCTTCAGTTCGAAGGCCAGCACTCAATCCACTGAGCTACACCAGCCAGGACTTGAGCTGCTATCACAAAGGATGAAATTTGAAGGAATTCACCAAATGATGGAAAAAAGCTGAGATGGGAAACAACAGCTGGTCATATACCCAGAACTCTCTTCCTCAAATCCGCATCACATGTGCAGTCTGTCTCCCTCTTTAAACCTGATAAACTCCAAGAAAGCAGAGACCAAGTCTGTCTTGTTCATGCTGCGTAGTCTGTAGCATGTGGTAATTGCAAAATAAATATTTATCAGGTGAACGAAAGGGGAAACAAGCGAGCAAATGAAATACATTGAACCAGAAGTAGTTTTGCACCCCCGATGTGTTATATGCAAGGAGGGAAGAAGTAAAATGCTAGGAGGTAAGATAAAAGTAAGGAAGACACAGATCCGATAGATTTTGCTCTTAATCTAAATATTTTTCTCATAGAAAAGCCATTAAAAGATTTACATACATTAATTTCTTTACAAAACTTTAAACCTTTTATTTTCCAGCTTTATTGAATTATGAAAAAAATAGATTTACCAGCAATATTTATATGATTAATATTCTGTACATTCCTTATCCATTAGGGTAGCTAATACAGATACACCTTTGTTTTCTAGAACCTTGGCTTTCAATTTTTTTTTCTAAGCAGCAGGATACGTTTTATCAAAGAGTATTTTATCTTAAAGCTCACTATAAACAAACAAAAGGGAGTCCTGTTCTGGCTGAAGCAGAGGCAGGTAGGTGACAAAGGTGAAAGGAAACCTCTGCCTTCTGGGCCCAGGGTGCCTGCAAGGGAGGGAGGGCGGGCAGATCAAACGCCACCGACCTCAAACAGACCAGCATCTGAGGGTAACTTCTGAAACGGAAGAGTCCTCAACCGCTTACATTTTAAAACTGTAACAGTAATTCATTATTTTACTTGAAGGCTAAATATAAAAAGTTTTCAAATCTGCCATCTGTTTCTCTTTCCATAACAGATTTAAAACTTTTCACCTCTCTCTGATGAATAATGTTAGAAGGCATTGTAAATAATCATTATCTATTTTAAAAGTATTTCATTCCAAAAAGTAGGTTAACACAAACTGTGAGTGACACAGGAAGCCCCGGACAGAGGCGGGGGGCTCCACGGGGGTACGGTCTTGGTTAAGCCATGTAACCAGCATTCTCTAGCACCTCACTTACCTTGTCAATAAAATGAAGGGGTTAAAATTACTCTTGGATTTCAACTTTTATGGCCACAACTCCAAGCAAGAAATACATTTCAATGTATTGTTTGACTATAATCCTAATCTAGTATACATGTATATGCATCTAAAACATTTAAAATTTCTTAAAATAATGCTTACCTTTACTCCATGTTATGCAGCCTAATATGTTCATTATTTTCTATTGTGCTTCATTTAAGAATTCTGGTGAAGACCCACTAAGCTGGTTTTCTCTCTCTGAGTTGCAACCCATCATTCGAAAAACACTACACAGATTGTCTCTATGGCCCTTTTCTCTCTAAAATGATGCGATATTATCATCAATACACATGACTGAGATCATAGAGATCTCCAGAATGTCAAGCACATGGTAGAGGATCAATCATCATTAATTTTATTTTTACCTGTGTCAAGGGAATTATTTGAATATTTAAGTTAAATTAGGTAATTTCTAAAGTATACACAGTTCCAGTTTCTTCAGTAAATCTCTGATTCCTCTAAATTCTCGTAGGTTATTATCTTTGCTTTCTTAATAGACTAATGTAATTAAATAGTATACTAATATAATTAAAAGATGATACACACAAACCACAGAGTAAATCCTCAACCAAAAACACAGTGTAAGTTGAGCTTATCAGAAACTGCTATAAGTACTCAAAGTACAGTAACTCCTTTCTTCCTCACACCACAAATGGCCAAAGTAAAGATGGAGAAACTGAGTCTCAGGAAGGTCACAGAACCAAGCACTGAGTAGTAGGGGCAGCTACTCTAATTCCAGAGCCAGTGTGCCTACCTGTAAGAGCACAGTAATTCTAACAAAGGTTAGTGAGGTACATCCACTTCTTATTTGTATTACAGTGAGTTACATGTACTATTTGATCCTGCCTAATTAAAAAAGCAAGATGTTTGACAGCAGAGATCATCGCCCCCTTTTTTGTAACTGCCGTATCACTATCCTACACTCCAGGACCACCAGCTGGGTGGTCCCAACAGAATGAAATTCTGCTCGTGTGTGTGCGCATGCGCGCAGCACACGGATTTTGTTGGTAGATCTACGTTTCTTTCATCTCATGCTTACCCTAGCAGAAGCTTAAATTTTAATTGATACTTTGAAGATTAATTCATTATTAATATACAAAAATAAGATGCCTATAAAACCACCTGGTGCATTTATCATTATTTTTCCACGTAGTACTAACTCCAGCAGCACGTGGGGTTTGCTAAGCTTGTCCTGAGTCTAAATATGTTGCAGTTTCACAATGTTTCCATTTATTTGGTCAAGTAAAGAGTCAAACTGGATGAGTACCATGAATTGAAAATGTGACTGATACCCCCAATTTACTCCAATCATAAACAGTTTGGGTTTTGTTTCAACAAATGTGACCTGTGCATAGAGCTTAGTAGAAAAATCTTGACATGCTTCTAATCTCTCCATTGCTAACGGCAGATAATAATCAGTCCTGTGAAACGTGCACTTACTTCTCTGCCACTTTTACAAGATAAGTTGAGAGAAGAATAAATAGATAATTGGACTAATGTGTTAAAATAGTTCTGGCATAGGAAGTGGCCCTTTTAATCGTAGAGGTGGAGTTATAATGAAGAAAGGCAAAAATTAAAACAGCTCGATTAGAGGGTGCATCACAAATGAATATTGAGAGAAAGAAAATGTCCTGACCTTCTGGAACTATAATCTCTGGAATTACTAATCAAGGGAGAACTTGATTAATTATCAATAAATAATGAAAGACATTAACAAAATTAATGTAAGATGAGTCCAACAGAAAGACTGTTTTTACAGAGAAACGACCTGCATCCTTTGGGTTAACTGTGCCCTCGCCAGGCATGCTGGTATTGTGTGCTTGCGACCCAACTACGCACCAGGAGTACCAAACTGGATGCAGTTTTCCAGAGTCCTGACATAGTCGGGATCGCTCAACTTAACTAGATGAAGACTATTCGCTTTTTCCATGTTCTTGATCCATTTATTAGCCTGACCTTGGGGGTCTATCATCAGAGGCCACCTTCTTGCATTCCTGAAGGAGAGAAGAAAGATGATGCTGGTCAAACTATGATTTTTCTCTGTACTCAATTACACATATATCACTTCTTACAGCTTATGTTTAATAGTGACTTTTTTACTATTTTAAACTTATTATGACATAATAAGTTTACAACTTATCATGAGAAACTATGTTCCTGAGCAGAGACATTTAAATTGAGCAGGCCACTAGAATGGCAACCATAAAAGCCATCTGGCAAACTTAACACAAGCGTTTTACTTCTTTTGGAAAATTACAGTTCTCTAAACATTAAATTACATTTTGAAAATATTTTCTGCTTTTGCTAATTAAGTCACAATGTCAACCATTAACAGTCATGGAAATCAGCAAACTCAAGTTCTTTACTAGGCCTTGCCATTAATTACTCCTGTGACCTTTGCAAATCACTTCACCCCCACGCTGCCCTCTGCTATCACTTGCACAATGGAGAAGGAACTGAGGCATCATATTTCTCTTTGAACTCTAGACCATTAAAGACATAATGGTCTAAAAAAGGTGAAAAGCATAATTGTATATCATTTAACCTTCATAATAGGCATGGACCCTTGTGTGTTAACACAATTGTTGTCTCACTATTTGTTTCAAATATTTGTATATTTAATGTGATATATGTAATTTGTTACCTATTTGCCTAGTGATTGTGAGCTTCTTCTAGACAGAAATACATCCTCTGAAAGTCAAGGTTTGGGCCTTATGGGAGAGCTCATACTTACTGCTTTATTCTCACTCACATCCTCCCTTTTATGATAAAAACAAGCAGAGTGAACCATGAGATACCCAGTTTATTTTTCAGGGTCTTGAGGGGTCACAAAGGGTCAACCAGTACCTGCCATCACCATATAATACTAACCAAATAGCTTGCTGCTTTGTGTAAAATATAATTTTTAGCATTAAGATTACTCTTCTTTGCCCTGGCTGGTGTGGCTCAGTGGATTGAGCACCAGCCTGTTAACCCATAGGTCACCAGTTCAGTTCCCAGGCAGGGCACATGCCTGGGTTGCAGGCCAGGTCCCCAGTGTGGGGCATGCAAGAGGCAACTGATTGATGTATCTCTCATACATCGATGTTTCTCTCCCTCTCTTTCTCCTTCCCTTCCTTTCTCTCTGAAAATAAATACGTAAAATATTTTTTCAAAAAATATTACTGTTCTTTTTCTTTCTTTTTGAAGTTTTAGTAAACATAAGCTGTAACAGTGGCCACTTTCATAAGGAAAGTCTTCAAAAGTGAACACATATAATTCACACAGAATATCAGAAGTGCAGGAGAAAATAAAAGGAGATTGGGGCAAAAAAGAAAAAAGGTGGGGATAGAACAAAATAATACATTCAATTCAATCATTATAATATGAATTTAGAATTTCATTGGATAATTTGTCCACTCAAATGGAAGAAATCATATTTTTTAGCATGTAATTTACAGCCTGATACAAAACAGGTAGCTTATACAGTGAAAAGACAGTCCTGTCCTCTAGTATCCACATTATATAATGTACTAGTTGCCTTGGGCTGCCATAACAAAGCATCACAGTCTGTCTTAAGCCACATAAAATTATTTCTCACAGTACTAAAAGCTGGAAGTTCAAGATCAAGGTGCTGGCAAGTTCAGTTGCTCCAGAACCCTCTTTCTTTGGCTAGCAGACAGCACAGCCCTTTGTGCATGCATCCCTGGTGCCTCTTGGTCTTCTTATAAAAACACCAGTCCTGTTGGATTAGGGCTCTACCTTTATGGCCTCATTTAACCTAATTTCCTCCTTAAAGACCTTATCTCTGAGTACAGTCAAATTGGGGTTAAGGTTTCAACATATGAATTGCTGGGAGGGGGTATGGAGGCTAAACATCCCAGTGCATCATACTTAGAAAGAAATGAGACCACAAGAATAGTTTCATATCTCAGATGCAATCAACTAATAAAAGAGAATCATATTCATAAGAAATTAAAGGGGGTGAGAAGGGACATTAGAAAGGAAAAACTTATAAATATGTAGAAGTTTCATTCCGTCACATTTTAGAAATATTTTTAAATTTGGAGGATTGGTGTGAGTGTAAGGCTGCATTTTTGCTTCCCCAAAGACACTGAATGACTCACTCTTCCTTCTGTTGCTTCAATTTTTTTTTAGCCACAATACCCATAATCATGCTATGGTGTTTTTTTTGTCCAAAATGCACTTTGTCCCATCCTTTCATGTTTAACTCCTGCTCATGTTTCACAGTCAATTCAAATGCTACACAATTACACAAAGCCCATTTTGATCTTTTCTCTCCCTAAATTTCAGTAATTCACCCATATTACATTTATGTTGCTTTCATAAAATGATAATATTCTATTATGGTAATTCTGTAATTTCCTAACTGCATCACCCAACTAAATTGTATATTCCTAGATCAAATAACATTGGAATATGATAATCCAGTGAAATAGAAATAGCAAAAAAACATCTGACGAACACCAACCAAGTTAATTCATTCTATAAATGGACATTTTCTAAGAGAATACTGGTCCATGGAACAACATCTCAAAAGCAGAGGAAAGGACTTCTGGCACTGACCAAGCTGGGTTAAGCACATTTAAACCTACATCTTCCACTGATTAATTCTGGGTAAAATAAAAAAAGCAAGTACCTGCAGAAATAAAATAACAATTGAATGGGAGGGAAGTAAAACTTGAGGAACAACCAGTAAGGAGGTGGTGAGTTTCTGGGTGGGTGTTTTTCTTGCTATCTGCTGGCTTTGATCGGAGAAAAGCCCAGTAGGGGAACTTCAGCAAGCACAGGTAGCAAAAACTCACAGGAGGACTGAGACAACTGCGTGTAAGCCAGACAGTGTGAAGGGAAATCATATTTGTTTTTTTCTCTTTGTTCTCTTCTTTACCTGCCCCCGGGTAAGCTCCATGTCACCATGGAGACTATGTTACCATGGCAGCAGTATGATGATGCAGTCACCTAAAACACTGAGGGAAACCCATCTCTGTGGATAGCAGACTGGGCATGGGGGCCTCTGTTGTGCAGCGAGTGCAAGGGAAGATTAGCAAGGGAAGAACCACCTTAAATGACACACTAGGTCAGATGAACTTAGTTGATATATTCAGATCATTTCATCCCAAAGCATCAGAGTATACATTTTTTTCAAGCACACACGGAATATTTTCTAGGATAGGCCACATATTAGGACAAAAACAGGTCTCAATAAATTTAAGCAGTTTGAAATCATATCAAGCATCTTCTCTAACCATAACAGCCTGAAACTAGAAATCAATTACAAGAAAAAAACTGAAAAACACACAAACACATGGAGGCTATATAACATGGTCCTGAACAATAAATGGGTTAGCAATGAGATCAAGAAGAAATGAGAAGTTACCTTGAGGCAAATAAAAATTAACACATAACAGCCCAAAACCTATGGGACACAGTGAAAGCAGTCCTGAGAGGGAAATTCATAGCATTACAGACCTACCTCGAGAAACAAGAAAAATCTAAAAAACCAGTCTAACATTACACCTAAAGGAACTAGGAAAAGAACAACAAACAAAGCCCAAAGTGAGTAGAAAGAAGAAAATAATGAAGATTAGAGCAGAAATAAATGACATAGAGACTAAAGAAAACAATACAAAGATTAATGAAACCAAGAGCTGGTCTTTGAAAAGCTAATTAAGATTGCAAACCTCTAACCAGATTCATAAAGAAAAAAAGAGGCAGACCTCATATAAATAAAATCAGAAATGAAAGAGGACAAGTAACTATGGACATCAAAGAAATACAAAGGGTGGTAAGAAAATATTATGAACAGCTATATGGCAACAAATGGAACAACCTGGACAAAATGGATAAATTCCTACAAACATACAATCTTCCAACACTTAATCAGAAAATCTTAACTGACCAATTATAATTAATGAAATAGAAAAAATAATAAAAAACTCACAGTGAACAAAAGTTGAGGACTGAATGGGTTCACAGGTGAATTTTACCAAACATTTAAATAACTAACTCCTATCTTTGTCAAACTATTCCAAAAAATTCAGGAGGAGCAAAGACTCCCAAGCTCATTTTATGATGCCAGCATTATCCTAATTCCAAAACCAGATAAAGACACTACAAAAAAAGAGAAAACTATAGATAAATATCCCTGATGAACATAGATGCAAAAATCCTCAACAAAATATTAGCGAACTGGATCTAGCAATACATTAAGATCACACATGATGATCAAGTGGGATTTATTCCTGGGATGCAAGGTTGGTACAATATTTGCAAATCAATTAATGTGATATACCACATAAATGAATGAAAGATAAAAATCATATGATCATATCAATAGATGCAGAAAAAGCATTTGATAAAATCCAGCACCAATTTATGATAAAAACTCTCAGCAAGGTGGGAAGAGAGGGAACATACCTCAACATAATAAAGGTCATATATGACAAACTCACAGACAATATCATACTCAATGGGCAAAAACTACAAGTGTTTCTCTTAAGATCAGGAAGAACACTAGGATGTCCACTTTCACCTCTCTTATTCAACATAGTACTGGAAGTCCTAGCCACAGCTAGCAGACAAGAGGAAGAAGTAAAAGACATCCAAATAGGAAAGGAAGAAGTAAAGCTCTCATTATTTGCAGATGACATGATATTATATATAGAGAACCCTAATGACTCCACCAAAAATCTACTAGAACTACTAAAAGAATTCAGTAAAGTAGCAGGATAAAAATTAATATTCAGAAATTAGTTGCATTTTTATATTCCAGTATGGTCAATTAATATATGACAAAGGAGGCGAGAGCATACAAGGAGGGTGTATTTAAAAATGGTGCTGGTAAAATTGGACATCTACATTTAAATAATGAAACTAGACACCTCCTTACACCTTATACAAGAATAATATCAAAATGGATTAAAGGCTTAAATGTAAACCATAAAAATCCTAGAAAAAAAATAGGCAGTAAAATCTTAAACATTTTTTGCCCTGGCTGGTGTGGCTCAGTGAATTGAGCACTGGCCTGTGAACCAAAAGGTAGCTGGTTTGATTCCCAGTCAGGGTACATGCCTGGGTTGTGGGCCAGATCCCCACTTGGATGTGTGTGAGAGGCAAACAATCAGTGTTTCTCTCACACACAGATGTTTCTCTCCCTCCTTTTTCCTCTCTCTAAAAATACATACATACATACATACATAAAATCTTTTAAAAAATGAATTAAAAATGGGCAGGGGATCTGAGCAGACACTTCTTCAAAAAGAACATACAAATGGACAATAGACATATGAAACAATGCTCAATGTTATTGTCAGAGAAATGCAAATTAAAACACAGTGAGTTACCACCTCACATCTATCAGAATGCCTATCATCAATAAATCCACAAATGACAAGTGTTGGCGAGGCTGCAGAGAAAAGGGAACCCTGGTGCACTGTTGGTGGGAATACAGATTGGGGCAGCTACTACAGAAAATGGTATGGAGTTTCCTCAAAAGATTAAAAATGGATCTACCTTACGATCTAGTGATTCCACTTCAGGCAATATATCCAAAGAAATCCAAAACACTAATTCAAAAGAATATGTTCACTGCAGTGCCATTTACAATAGCCAAGCTATGGAAGCAACCTAAGTGTTCATGACTAGACAAGTGGACAAAAATTTGCAGTACATACATATAGTATAATATCATTCAGCTTCAAAAAAAAGAAGTGTTACTATTTGCAACAGAATGGATGGACCTAGAGGATATTAAGCTCAGTGAAATAAGTCAGAGAAAGACAAATAGCATATGATATCACTTGTATGTAGAATCAAAGAATAAAATAAACAAACAAAGTTGAAACAGACTCACTGATACAGACAGAGAACTGGTGGTTACCAGGGGAGAGAAGGGAATTAGGGCATTGAGTGAAAAAGGTGGACTAAGAAAGCAAAAATCTGTAGTTACAAAATAATTACAAGGAAGTAAGTATAGCACAGGAAATACAGTCAATAATATTGTGATAACTGTGTACGGTGCCAGTTGGGTGTGCTGGAAATATCAAAGGAAACACTATATAAAGTATGTGATTGTCTAACCAGTAAGTTGTACACCCAAAACCAATACATAATTTTTTTTAAACCCTCCATGTGATACTATTACATATCAGATTAACAATAATTTAAGTCTGACTAAAACGTGTGCGTGAAAATAGAATAATGGGAAATTGTGCATGGTTGGTGGGCTTTATTGATATAACCATTTTGGAAAATAAAGTATTATCCCACCAAATTAAAAAAAAACCATGGTGTATTTCAGAGTTTTGCTATTTCCTTATTTACAACACACACATAAAAATATAAAAAAACAGACAAGGAGTGGTGGGTGTTCCTCTAAGTTATTATTGCTGCTGAAATAAACCTAATTTTTCAGATCCCATAGAAATGAAAAAGATATTTTTGAAAAGCAGAGTTATATTAGTTATAGGTCTGACTACTTAACAAGTTGTTAAGCAATTCTAATACTTTCCCCATGAAATGTTCAGATACAATCCAATTCCATTTAATGTTATCACTAGCCCATGAAATTCTAATTAGCCAAGGAACTTCAGGTATCAATAGTTCCAAAAGTTACTTTCATTCCAACTTATCCATATTTTAGAGGTTTTTTTCAGCTTCCCTAAATAATTGACTCCTCACTCAGCTGAGGCAGCATGAGAAAAGTGCTAAACACAGAATTAGGTCCTTAGTAAGTGCTCAATATCAGGTATTACCACTATCGAGCAAGTATCTCTAAGAATGGAAGAATGCACCAAGTAATTAAATAAAATACTTATCTGATACATAATAATCACATCAAATAATAATCACCTTAAGAATAATTACCCTAAACCTATTTACTGAAACCTCTCCTTATAAGATTACCAAAATACTTTCACAACAGGCCAAGAATGAAAAGTGTTGTTTTTTTCTTAGTAAAAGAGCTACCATAACTTTCTGTTAATATTTCAACATTTTTACGAACAAATGACAAGAAATCTAGGGGATACAACTCATCAACACCATTTTCTACCTCATTTCTCTGAAATGTGGACTTCTTATCTTACAAAATAATCACAGAAAGGAATCTTAAAAGTAGAAATACTCGTCAACAGTTCTATTGCTAGTGGAAAATGGCTGGACCCAAAAGAAAAGTTACATTTATCTGCTAGAAAATAAGAAGCAATTTAGTTTCCGATGGATATAATGGTTATAATGTCCTGCTAGATGGAACGAAGTTATTCAAACTGCAAGTCACAACAATAAAGACCTAATTCCCACTACACGGGACATGACCAACCATATTCACAAGCGTTTGGGAAGGAGCAAAACATTATTTTCTGAGAGGAAAACAATAGCAACAACAGTATCAAAAATAGCAAACATCTAGCTGCTCTTTAGGCTGAAGTTAATTGGTCTACTTGGGAAAAAGTAAAAGGTAAATGTTCACCAGAGTTTTAATTTGTGGAATAATCTTCATAAATACTACATACAAAAGGTTTAATAACTAGTTTTCATATGTAGTGGTTAATTCTATTTTTAAAATTCACATGCCTCAACCATTTTTACTTTAAATTAAGTACTATCATCTCAATTACTTTTTTAGTTGTAGACTAAAAACTAACGAAAATAGTATGTGACACAGAACTGAACATTTCCTTCTGACCCATGGTACTGTGAACTTGGGCATGACACATAGTCGATGACTGTCTTCACACTGGGGCAGGCTGAAGGTCTTAGCTTCTGGGAGGTAAGACCTGGGGTAACAGTGAGTCTGGGTGAGCCTCCACTATTCTCCTAGCCCAGTCTCCCTAATGTTTACCTACTAACAAGGAAATTCTAGTATTAGCAGCCATGGTTGCAAAAGCTCGAATCAGCCCATCACCCAGAAGTGTATTCATATCACTGAAGCTAGTCCCACACCCAGACGGCACATCCAAAACCATCAACACCAACAACCCACTGCCATAACTCTCATTAACCTGCAATGACAAAACCCTCAGAAGAAAAATTCTGGACTTCATTTACTTATGGTAGGGTTTTGTTCTATTGCTAAATAGCGATTTAAAATTAAGCAAGTAATCTGGGGTTTTTTGGTTTATTTACCATGGTCTCCAATATTCAACTATTCTAATATTAATAGGAAAAGGGAGTGATTATTCATAATGAACTATTATTTTTAAAATTATATTTTACTGATTATGCTATTACAGTTGTCCCAATTCTGTTCCTTTGGTCCCCCTCCACCCAGCACCCCCACTCCCTCAGGCAATCCCCACATCGTTGTCCGTGTCCATGGGCCATGCATATACGAGCTACTCCTGTGCTTACATCCCCATGACTATTCTGTAACTACAAATTTGTGTTTATTAATCCCTTTACTTTTTTCACCCATCCTCCCAACACCCCTCCCATCTGGCAACCATCAAAATGTTCTCTGTATCTATGATTCTGTTTATGTTCTGCTTCTTTACTTATTTTATTTTTTAGCTTCACTTGTTGATAGATATGTATTCATTGCCATTTTATTGTTCAAATATTTTATCTTCTTCTTTTTCTCAAATAAGCGCCTTTAACATTCCATATAATAATGGTTTGGTGATGATGAATTCCTTTAGCTTTTCCTTGTCTGGGAGGCTCTTTATCTGCCCTCAATTCTAAATTATAGCTTTGCTGGATGGAGTAATCTTGGTTGTAGGACCTTTCTTTTCATCACTTTGGATATTTCTTGCCAATCCCTTCTAGCCTGCAAAGATTCTTTGAGAAATCAGCTGACAGTCATATGGGAATGTCCTTGTAGGTAACTAACTGCTTTTCGCTTGTTGCTTTTAAGATTCTCTCTTTATCTTTAACCTTTGGCATTTTAATTATGATGTGCCTTGGTGTGGGCCTCTTTGGGTTCATTTTGTTTGGGACTCTCTGCACTTCCTGGACTTGTATGTCTATATCCTTCACCACATTAGAGAAGTTTTCTGTCATTATTTTTTCAAATAGGTTTCCAATTACTTGTTGCCTCTTTTCTTCTTCCATCATCCTCATGATGCAGACGTTGGTAAGCTTGAAGTTGTCACAGAGGCAGTTTAGCTAATTAAGCAAAAATTTTTAATACTTTCAAAGTTTACCAGTTGTAATTGTTTAAAAAACTGCACAGATAAATAAATCTACTGATTAATAGAGATCATTTGTGAGAAAAATATTTTTCTTACATTATGATGATTCCATTATCAATGGAAAATGAGTCAGAAGGTAACCCAGCAATATTCCAGGTTCGAATTGTCACTGCTTCTCCCAGGATGCTCATAAGAGAATAATCATCAGAGCAGGGAATACCTCCTCTTTTGCACAATTTTGTCCACTCCTTGGTTTGGTTCTTTAAGACATACATAGAAAGATGAAAAAATGTTAGAGGTCACTAAATGAATGCTTTGCAAACTCTGATATTATACTTCATTCATTGAGTCAACAAACAATTGTTGAAATCCTACCTAAAAACTTAATTATGTTTATCAGATTTTTTCAAATCAATTATAGCTTAGAATGTCCACTATGTATTCAAATGAAAACTAATTATATCCAATGTTAAGATAAAGTTTAGATAGATCACTTAATAATTACGCCAGAATTTTGTACGTGGAAAAAATAATTGCCAGCTATTATTCTAAAGCTTCACCTGACAAAGTAGTTGGGGATCACCATGTTTTTCTACATATTTTCTTTATATTACAAATAGCCAGCAAACTTAATACAATATTACTGTATAAAAGTAAACCCAATTTGAACTGGTAAGGGGCATAGAAAACATTTGTTTCTGGCTTTCACGTGCCCTGGGGAGGAACTACGACAGGGCTATTAGAAACCGACAAGGCTCAGGACATATATTAGAATTTGACACCCCACCTGGGATGCTCAGGAACCAGAAGGGTTCTTCAAGCTCAGGTTCACACTCAAAAAATCAGAAGTCAAGGGTCAATTTGAGGTTGCAAATCAAAGAATTCAGAAATAGTAAAAGACACGACTAGGTAGAAAATAGGTTAGGAAGAGGCATAGAGAAGATGGATAGATGTGTTGTTGGTACCAGCCCAGGGGTGGATGAAGATGCTGTGTGTGAAGTGGTGCTAGATGAGAAGGCATGGTGGAACCTCCCTTGGATTCCTTCTGAGTAGGTTCAGCCAATATTCCCTTAGGATTGCACAGAAAAAGCCATGGCAGCTTTGGGGGAGTTGATGACATTCATGACCTTGATTAGCCAGTTATTTTGTAGAATGCCCCCCTAATTTGGTCTGTGTGATGTTCCCTTATGATTCAATTCATGTTACGCAACTTTGGCAAGAATATTACAGAAATGATGTTGTATTCTTCTCATTGCATTCCATCAATGGTACATGATTTCAAATTGTTCACTTATTGATGATACTGATTTTCATCACTGGATCATGATGTTTCCTGCCAGGCTTCTGTCTCATAATTACAGATCTTAGGTGTGATTAAAGCTTCACTGGATGGTGGGACACAACACTCAGACACCTGGATAGATGAAAGGCAGAACCCTTTGCTACAGGTCCAAATGAGAGAAGCTGCCCCACAGGAGGGCACACCTGGACACAGGGTGGCAGCAACAAGGTGGAACTGCAGGAGACAGTTTATGTATGACAAGTTAAGTTTCATGGGCTTCTTGGGTATTGAGTATTTAGAATAATTCCACAGACACAACTAAGAAGGGGTCATCCCTGGATATCAGGTAGCTGGGGTCCTCTGGAACATATATGCCTATTACAGCCTTGGAAAGCCTGATAAGGGAAATGGTTGTGGTGAGGGCTTAGCAAACTGCCCACAATAGGGAATTCAGAGTTTTTAGTCATGATTCAAAACTGAGTTAAGAGCAACAAGTATAAAGGTCACATGGACAAAAACTAGCGGGGGTGGAAATGGGAGGGGGTGGGGAGGACTGGGGCGGTGGGCTGGAATGGGAGCAAAAGACAGAAAACTGTACAAGAACAACAATTAAAATCAATTTAAAAAATAAAAAATAAAAATAAAAATAAACAAAACTGAGTTAAGACAGTGCTTATGAAATATTGTGTTATTCCACTAACTTGCTCTTTTCCCTTTTCCTTTGTAGTTAATGAGCATTTTGTGGAAAGATATTTGTACCTATGTAAACATTCTGAGTTTTGTCAGGCACTCATTTAGAAAAATTATTACTTTATGTCAGGCTAGATTTATCTTTTCCTCTTTTTATCTCTCTTTTTATAATTGAGATATAATGGATATATAATATAGTAGTTTCAGGTGTGCAATATAATGGCTTGATATTTGTATATATTATGAAATGATCACCACAAATTCTAGTTAACATCTATCACCATACAGAGTTACAATCTTTTTCTTGTAATGAGAACTTTCAAAGTTCACTCCCTCAGCAACTTTCACATGTACACAGTCACCAGGCTGTACTCTACATCCCCATGACCTATTTATTTTACAATTGCAAGCTCATACCTATTGACTCCCTTCACCCATTTTGCCCACATCTTTTTAAATTTTATTTAATGAGTTATACATATTACTATTATTATTTATTGATGATCTGGGCGGTGGGAGTACCTGTGGCTAAATTCTACATCCTTTTAACATGCCCCCATCATTCTTTGGGCTCTTTCTCACTTTTGTTCAAAGAAAAAATACTTTAGACTTATCTTATAATCAAATCTTCCTAAATAAGGGTAATCTTCCTATTTTAACTTCAGCTGATTGTCAACCTTAATGCCACCTGCACAGTCCCTTTGTCATGTAATATAACGTATTCACAGGTATAACACTAGAGGGAAACACTGGGGACAAAAATCTTGCCTCTCATGAGTACTTAATAACTGTCACTTGGCTTTTTGGTTTGGTTTGGTTGTAGGGAGGAGGGGCGGGTAGCATTTCCAGTTTGTATTCTCCCTCTTAGTTATCAGTGCCTATTGGCATAGTTCCTGTCGTCAGGCTATAGGTTGAGCTACATGCTTCGGGGGAAGGTCTGCAGGTGTTCTCAGATACAGCGTGATGCTGGAGAAGGCGTGGCAGTCAATGATATGGGGAAAAAGAGAAATTGAAAGGCAACTGATTGTTGTGGAATGCTGCTTATGGTTGACAGGTATAGTATATTATCACAGATGAACTCTGGATTAAAATTTTAAGTGACCCAATTATATGTCTGTAAGGGTGTAGCAGCAGAGAATAACTGAAATGAACTGAAATGAGGGACTCTGTACAGGCATATCAAAATACAAGCCAAGGGCCTTGGTGGTAATCAGGTGGTAAGACAGATGGTAGAAATGAAAAAGTAACCATTAAGGGTGTCACCTTTGTGCAAGTATTCACCAGCACCAAAAGAGTTTTGACTTTGATTATTGGCAGGAAAAAGGTCACTTAGAAAATTCAACTTGATTGAATTCCAGGACTTGTGTCCTTACAAAACTGTAGGATTGTTTTGCAGTTGGCATGGGCGTTGCAGTTGAAGTGCTGTGGGCCCAGTTATCTTAAGAGAACTGAAGTTTTCTATTTTTTTTTTTTTTTTAATGAGGAATACTAGCAGATGGTTTGGTAAAGAATTGACAACCACTTAGATTCAAACATGGAGGGAGGGCAATGTAGCTATTTATGGAAGGTTCTCGGTATCCTGAGACTTTGATGTTAGAAAAAAACCAAGATTATTATAATGTCTTTTTGTCTTAGTTGGGTTGCCCAGAAGCAGACTCTGAGAGGAAGATTTATGTGAAAAGATTTATGAAAGGAGGGATGCTAGAGGAAGCAAGACAAGAACCAGAAGAACCCAGTTAAAAGTCAGGGGTCAGCCAGTTCTGCAGCAGGTGGCTCCATCTCGATCCAACAGGGGTGCTAGTTATTCCTCGGAGTTGTCCCAACCAGAGGGAAGGGAGGCAGGTGCCTATGCTCTCAGGTCTGCCAGTCATTCTTGAAGGCCTAAGTCAGATGGAAGTAAATTCCCCGGCAATTCTAGCTCTCCAAGTACTGGGCAAGTGGGTTCTAAGAACCCAAGGGAAGTGTGTCAAAAAAGTGACACACGTGTTGGTTTTTGAACGTGAAAGCACAGGAAGCCAGGAGGGGCCCTGGGCAGAACACTGAAGTTGCCACTATAACCACTGTGTTTAGAATTGAAGAGGCCTAGTGCTCGCTCTGGCAACACATATACTAAAACTAGAATGGAGTAGGAAACTCTCGATGTGGTGTAACCTGCCAGCTGCCCTGGCAGAAATAAAAGACAAATGAGAAATAAAAGAAAGAAGATCATGGAGTGGGACTCAAAGAATGAATTCACAGGAAGAAACAGTTACATTAGAGACTTGTTAAGAAAAGTGAAAGCCTAGGCTGGCACAGGGAAGCAAGAGATAAAACCGCCTTTATGCTTTTGTGTTGATAAGATGAGATGGGATTTTGTGCCTTCATGAATCAGGGTGGGGACAGTGGGTATGAGATCACAGGGGAAGCTACGAGCTTTGGTTGTATTTTAACTGTTGCTTTGCTCTGTTGGTGAATTCCAAGGTCTCAGTTCTGGACTTCATCACTTCCTTGAAGCATTTGATTGGGGGTGTGATTGGCAGCCCCATTCTGGTAAAAGAGGGTAACTGTAAATTCAGCAAGACACGGTGCCTTGGAATGAGTCTGTTAGAGTGGGCTGGGCTGGGAGGAGTGGTACCGGCTGGTATACTTTCAGCATGGCCCTGGACCGCAAAGCAGGAGCCAGTGCAGACTCCTGGGAGCCAAAAGAGAGGGAAAGGGAGGCTGCAGCCACTCCTTTCGCTGTTCCACGTTGATGTAGAAGAGGAGAAAGAGTGCTCAATTAAGAATTTGGGTGACTTCAAGTCTCATTCCTGCTCTGTTGTTAATCAGGTGCATGGCTCTGAGCAATTCTCTTGAGTTTTATAAGCCTCAGTCTCTGAAATTGTCACACAAGCAAATCTGTTACTAGGTAAATAGTGCCATGTTAAATTTGAACTACTTGAACTACAAGATGTTAATGCCATAACCACAGTCATTCATTCAAAGGTATACATGAACAGACAAAACTAAGAATATAGAGGTTGTGCACCAGGACAGGGGCTACCAGAACCCCAAAAACTAAAAATGGAAACACTGTCTGAGTGATGATTTCAAACCCATTTCATTAAAAAAAAAAAAAAAAAAAAAAAAAAAAAAAAAAAAAAAAAAAAAAAAAAAAACACAATAAATCAAACAAGCTAAAACACTGGCCATCAAGAATCCTGCTTAAGAGAAAGTCCTGAAATTAAGTGAGGTTCAGCTGAGACCCCAAGCAACTAAATGCTTTATAAAATGATAAAGTTATCATTTTCTTGTTCTCTCCTTGCTTGACAACAGAAGCTATTGCCAAATGTTTTCGTTTTCTTCCTTCTCTTTATTCTCACCACCCTCTTTTCCTTTTAACTCTTTTAATTTTTCTAAATCTCTCCTCTTGCTTCAATTGGGCCATGTTTAGAGTTGGATTCTAGTTCAATTTTCCTAAGACAGATGAAGAATCTGCTGGATTTCGTTCACAAAGGGACTGAAAAGTGGAAGAAGTCGGGGAGAAGAAATAGGGCTCAGAGTTGGGTCAAGGAGAACGTAGGTGGGATCTGGCAAAGGGGTGGGGATTGAAAATAGGGAACTTGGTCTTTGTTTTCTAAGGAAAAAAAGTCACTTATCAATTGGGTTTTAGGCAAGCTATTTCTTCCCCTGAAGTTTCAGTCTCTGAAGAGATTTGGAAATGATTTATTATTGAAATTCACAAGGATAGGTTGATAAAACACACACAATACTGATACCTTTGTATTTGTTTAGGATAAAATTTTATCATTGGGGTCTACTGTTTCACATTAGATTTTTAAAGTAGGTCTTTTTGTTTCTAAAACAGATTTCAGATGAGTATTTATAGAGCTAATTCAAAGAATAACTTAAATGCACAACCAGAAATCAAATACATTTTGCTTCTCACATTTAACACAACAAACAAACAAATATCCCTAAGATTAATGTTGGCTATCATGGGAGGATCCAAAAGAGACCTTACAAATCAACTAGTATCTCTTACCTGTCGATAGTTGGAGGTAAAGGCGCCCAGGTAAGCAACCACTCCCGCAGAAATGAGGATATCACCTGTCAGGTTGATATACAACAGCCCCAGCTCCAGCGCTGTTTGGCTCCATCGTGTTTTCTCTCCCCCAAGGCCTCCAATCAACTGCTCAGCTCGTTCTAGCTTTTTGCTGCACAAGTCAACCTCAAAAATAAAAGTAAATTTTTATCAACATCCACAAGCAGAATGAGTCTCAAAATTCTGTAAGCTTTTACCCTTAGAGATAAATAATTTTTTAAAATACAAACTTCTAGTTAGAATTTTTTTAACTCATTAAAAGAAAAATGTGAGATACATCATAAATACTGGGAAGTTCATGATGCTTTAGAATTTTTTCATAATAAAATGGTTAATGTAATTTATGAAATGATATTTATATGATACTAGCATAGCTCTATTTAAGGAAATGACCTACAGTATGACACACTAAAAATTAAGTAATAAAGGGCACTCTCTTGCAAATATAGATATTCTTCCTCCATTTTAATAATCCAAGTTCATTTTATTTTAAATATTCTGTGAACATTTTTGACTCATTTAACTTACAGATGATTTGATCATTTTAAAGGTTAAATGTTTAAAAGTTTTAATTATTTATGCTTACCTACAAAGTGCAACTTTCAAGTTATTAAATCGTGTCAACATACTCAAGATACTTGCTATTAACCTTAAATCAGGGCGTCAATCAAGAGCTGAGAGCCTACTTTGTGCAAAAGACTGTTAACCAAATTTGATTATATATAATTAAGCAATGTGATTAAAAAAATAAAAAGGGTAATTATGAAGGTAGCAAACTTGGGAGAAAGCCATTTCAACCCATGCAGTAGTGATATTCTAGTAGAATACCTGAATTTTTTAATTTAATTTTAAGTGATTTAACATCCTTATTTTGGGAAGAAGACAAGAATAAGTAAAGTTTATCTTAAAGTTTAAAATTAAATAATTCACATGAAAAAAGGAAGTAAATAATTATAAAAATAGACATTTATATTATTTTGTAATAAGAATTTGGCTTATATTTTTTCTTAATGCTATTAATATTTATATTAAATAATTGCTTTTAGATGAAAAGATATAAAATACTGTATCAGTTTATTTAAAGATAAGTTTAAAAAAGCAAAGGGTATCTAATTGGTAATATTTTTAATACTTCCTAAATTTAAATTTGTTTTTCATTTTCCTTCTTCTGATAGTTTTTGTCTTCCTAGTTTCTTTCTTCATCCATTATTCTTTCAATGATGTTGAAATGCTAAATCAGGTCTTGGACTATAATAAAGTTGTCATCAGAAACTAATGAGTAAAAATATTTTAGCTAAAATATTTTTCTCCTCCTAAAGCAGATTTTCAGTAAACATATATACATATATTCATTTTATATCACCCCAATTTTTAACATCTTATTTTGAAAAATTAATAGAAACTTCAAACATACAGCAGAGTTGAAACAGGTTTAGAGTCAGCAACAACATACTGTCTGTTGTATAATTTAATTAAAACTGATCACTAGTAAATCATACCCAGTAATAGGTCGCATTTCTAAGTATTAGTACCATGGCACTTATCTGTACAAATACAGAATACGTGCACATATCCTACAGAAGGAAGCAGTGTGGCACCATGGGAAAGAGCACGGTGCCACACTTTTGGAGTCAGATTGCCTGGGTTCGGATCTTAGCCTTAATGCTTGGAAGTTGACCATGGACAATCTGCCCAACTTTTCCATACTTCAGATTCTACAAAAAGGTACCAAGATGATCCCCCCCAGAAGGCTGCTGTGGGAACAAATGAGAGAAATATATACTGCTCTCAGAACAACAATGCTTTGCACGTAATAAGCACACAACAAATTGTGACAAAGTACTTTGACTTTTTTTCTGGAACACAATCAGACTTTAGCAGTTAATTTTTGCAAACAGCATTGCTATATAAGCTGGAGCAATGTTTTTAGTCTTAAAAACATTTTCAGTGGATATAGTATTTATTGTTCTGGATATTGAATTCTAATCACAGCTTTGCCATGAACTATTAAACAACCTAAGTCAATTAATATTTTGATTGTCCATTTCCTTACCTATAACATGAAGCATAATTTAAATAATCTAGCTCAATACTTTAAAATATAAAGCAGAGATGACTGGCAATTTTTACCTTTTGTTGGGGGTGGAGGGAAGGGCCAGAAGGTAAACATTTTAGGCTCTGGGGCCAAAGAAGTAAAATTGAGGACATTATGTAGGTATTTATATAACCACTTAAAAATGTCAAAACCATGACCAGCTTATGGGCCCTAAAAATGGGGAATGCTGTATTTGGCCTGCGGGCCGCAGCTTACCAACCCCTGACCAGCAGGAAAAGAGGCTTGCTGGGTAATATGCTAACATGAACATTGTTTTTACTTACAATAGTTGACAATTTACTCGTATTTGTCTATATCATCCTATACCTGGTTTTCCAAATCAGCCTTCTTTTCTTTATTTAGTTCAAGCGTGTTCTGAAGCTTGGCCAGCTTGTCCTGAACTTCACGCAGGGTTGCCTGCTTTTTTCTAAGACCATCCATGGCAATTTTCAGCTCCCCTTCAGCTGCAGCCAGTTTTATCTTTTTAGGAGCTACTATTTTTGCAACTCTTCAAAAAGGAAAATTGGAAAATAAAATATACATTTAAAATTCCACTGCACTCTCACTGAATTTGTTTTCCTAATATTCTGAATATTCTTACTATAACTCAACCTATCCTGATTTCTACGTTCTCTGTTTCATCTAAGAATCAGTCAACCTGATGCTACTCCATAAGAAATGACTATTAAAATAGATACCAAATATGCAGAATGTGTTCTGCATATGCAGAATGGTTTGTTTTCAAATAAGTAATTATTTTTTACCCAAAATAAAATATTGATTGTTGTCAATGTGGAATTTTGGTGATTTTTGCCAAAGGAGAATAGTGTATTCATGTACCATATGTAAATTACAATATTTGGGGAAAGTAGCCTAATTTGTTAAGGTTTAATTCAGATGAGAAGGTAAGATATATTATCTGTGTCATTTTATCTCTTTTTTTTAAATTTCAGAATATACCCTTAAATAAAACTCAATTTTCTTATAAATATGTATGTTGGTAATAAAAGGGACTATGCAGGGAAAAGGATGGACCTAAATTATTTTCTTTATCTGGAAAACGGAGTTAGTCATGTTGTCTTTCCAAATGAGAAAACACTGAATTAAAATTTATTATTAGCATGGTATATCATGGTCCCAAACATATAGAACATGTAATATATGTGTACAACGATTAAAATTGTGTATGAATGTAAAAGATATCTTGTAATAGTTGCTTTTTGAAGAAATTACCAATAACGTTTACTCTGTGTACATGCTATAAAATGGCTCTCACACAGTCATCAAAAAAGGCTTCTTGTCTCATAAACAATATATATTACACCAGTGGTTTTCCAAATGTGGTCCAAGGCTCCAAGGCACGTCATTCCACTTAAGGGAATCCCTGAGGTCCTGCCTTGTCTACTTAAACATCTGTATTTAGGTAGACAAGGCTGTATTTTCTTCATATGCTTCAATCAAAACAATATATTGCAACAGACTGAATGAAGAAGCAGATTTGAGAGTTCAGCTATTTTCTATTAGAACATATATTAAAGAGATTTGTTAAAATATAAAACACTATCACTCTTCTTACAAATTTTTTTGAAAATACAGATTTTTAAATATAAATTGTTAACGTGTAATGTTTTCATTGCTATTTTAAAATGAATAAATATTTTAAAAATTCTCAGTGTTAATTTTTGGTATGATAGATAAACAAATGTTTTGGACATCTCCAGTACTTTTTTAGAGCGTAAAGGGCTTCTGAGTCCAAAAAAGTTTAAGTACCATTGTATTATATTATTTAATTGGTATAATCTCTTCAGTAAATATGTAAGCACATAGCAAGTATTGAACATGATTTTCTGGGGTTACTCTCACCTCAAGCAAGAACTCTTAAGTTTTATATTGTCTAACTGACCAAATTTAAAAATAAAACATATTGGTTTGTTTTCGTTTTGCCAGTACTTACTTATCATAGGAATCCATTGCTATGACCCATTTGCACAAACCTTCAGCTGCTGTGGATGCATTTCTAATCTTTTCTGGGACAAAATCTGGATTTGGAATATAGTTTTTTCTTATGATGTTCATGTAAGCTGGAGGAATATTGTCTTTGTCATACTCATGAAGTGACTGCAGAAATCGAATATCACCAAGAAGTCTCTTAGCTGGACCCCAGAAATCCTCCATTTTTTTTCCTGAACCTGTAGGGTCAGGGATCTTGTCAGCTTTGATGCCTTTCAGGATGCATATGGCTTCCATAACAAGCTTGACTCCGGCAGGAGGACTCTTCATGGACTTTACCACTGTAATATCCTTGAAATAAAACAGGCCGATTATTAAAAACTATAGTTTGTTTATGCATTACTTGTAATTGGTTCCTATTTTCAAACTAAGCCATAAGGTATAGAATCCTATTGTTCATTGGGTAGAAATGATGACAGTGAAGAAGCGCTTGGCAAGATGCATTGAGAAGTTTGTCTCCCCAAAAAGTTAAAAACTAAAAATAATAATGGGAACATACCTTATGTAACATTACTTATGACATGAAATAGACTTCAAAAACATGTAAAAGAGAGATTTGGCTGTTACAAAGTAAGAGTTTTATAGTTTCTTAATATAAAAGATGGGAATGTTAGAAAAATACAAAGATTTGTATTTGATGATAAATATGAATACATTCAATTTGTATTGATGATAAATATGAAGATTTATAATCCCATTACATATAGTTAACTACTATAAACATTTTTGTTTGCCTTCTTCTAGATCTTTTTCTATATGTAATATATATGCTACAAACCAGTATATATGCACATTATAATCAATGGAATCATGGTATAAACAATATACATGCTGTTTTTAAACCTACTGCAATAACAATACACAGTGAACATCCTTTCATGCTAGTGAACATTTACATCATCATTTTTAATGGCTGCACCTTTCGACGTATAGACATGAACCACAATTCTAATACCCTGTCTATGCTTTTTTCTGTTTTTTTTTTTTACTATTATAATTCCCATATTGAATTAAAGACTTTACATCCTTTACTTTTAAAGCTTTTAACACATATTGACAAACTGCTCTCCAGAAAAATAAGAGTGCCTGTTTTACTACGTACGTTCTTAGCAACATCGGTAGGTATTCTGCTGGCAAAGAAATCTTATTTTAGCCCTGGCTGGTGTGGCTCAGTGGTTGAGTGTCAGCCTGTGAATCAAAGGGTCACTGGTTTGATTCTCAGTCAGGGCACATGCTGGGTTGTAGGCCAGGTCCCTAGTAGGGGACATGCAAGAGGCAACCATACATTGATGTTTTTCTCCTACTCTTTCTCCCTCCCTTCCCCTCTCTAAAAGATAAATAAATAAAATCTTTAAAAAAATGAAATCTTATTTTAATCTGTGCTTCTTTAAATACAAGTGAGATAAGATATATTTTCCCCTGGCTGGTGTAGCTCAGTGGATTGAGCGCGGGCTGTGAACCAAAGTATCGCAATTCGTTTCCCAGTCAGGGCTCATGCCTGGGTTGCGGGCCGGGTCCCCAGTGGGAGCCATCTGAGAGGCAACCACACATTGATGTTTCTCTTCCTCTCTTTCTCCTTCCCTTCCCCTCTCTCTAAAAAATAAAGAAATAAAATATTTTAAAAATATATATTTTCCTATATTTATTGACTATTTGTATTTCCTCTTTTGTGAATTATTTCCTTATATCATTTTACTATCTGATCTCGGAGCTACTTTTATCTTATTTATTTACAAGAGCTATTTAATAGGGAATGTTAATCTCTTGTTTGCCATATAATTCAAATACTTTCCCCAGTGTTTCTAAACTTCTGTCCATAGTGTTTACGTCAAACAAAATGTGTTGGTTTTTAGGTACTAAAATTTATAACTTTTATTTTTTATATATTTTTAATTATTTTATTGTTGTTCAATTACAGTTATCTGTATTTTCTCCCCACTCTAAAGTTTATAACTTTTAGAAAAACTTCACTAATTATTAAAAATACAAAAGAATATCCAGGTCCTATATATTACAAACAATATTGCTTAGTTTTTTTCTGATTTCTCTCACACCTAAGAAATACTACATCCTAGTCCATTTAGAGATTACAAATATGACTTACATTTCTAATATTTTATAGTAATATAACTATTTATATTTAAATTTCCATCCATCTGAAATATATTTCGTAGTAAGGTATAAAGAAAGGCTGTGACCCCCTCTCCCTTACCCCGCCCAACAGTTTAGCCAAGATTCTCCCACTGTATTTATTTTAAAAAATTCATCTTTGCTTTCTTAACTGAAATGTTTCCCTTTCATATTTTAATTTCTAATATTTAATACCATATTTAATCAAATCTAAGACATGCTATTATGAAATGTAACATAAGCCATATTATTATCATTTTACATATCACACACACAAAAGTACCCACTGGCAAATATTGACACAATACAGTTGGCCCTCCATATCCACGGGTGTCACACCCACAGATTCAACCAACCATGGACTGTTAGTATTTCCTAAACAATATGGTATAATGTTAGCTATTTACATAGAATTTACATTGTATTTGGTATTTAAGTAATCTAGAGACAATTTAAAGTATACGGGAGGATGTGCATAGGTTATATGCAAATACTATGCCATTTTATATAAGGGCCCTTGAACATTTTAGATTTTGGTGTTTGAAGGGGGTCCTGGAACCAAGCCCCGCAGATACTGAGGCACAACTGTCCTTGGTCACATCTACTGTGAGGTGTACCCCAATTACAAAATTGCCTAAACATGAAAAAGGTGCACCTTAGAATCAAAATACACATTTGGGTCTTACGCTCATCGACTATCATAGTTGTTTTGCAAAGTTCTTTAAGTAACAGCCATCTTATGGTAGGCTGTAACATTTGGGAAGCTTTCTACTTTTTCAAAATCGTCTTAGTCATGAACATGTATTTCTTTAATTTATTTATTTATTTTGGTGAATTAGGGAATCCTTTGCCAATTTGAAAATTATTTTAAGTGCATTAATGGTGGAGACTAATTTGGAGAGACAGAACAGGTTTTAGCACACGATGGTAAGTACGTCCTTGAGCTCTGATGACATGTTTCCTCGCCGCTGTGTGGCCGCCATACCTGTGCGGTGAGAGTATCAAGGGCAGCGAGTGCTGACTCTAATATCGGCAAGGCCCCGGCCAGGTCAGCATCACATTCGTCTTTGATGGCTTTCGCAGCCATAGCTTGTTCATTGGCTACCGTCTCATCAGCTTTCACTATTTTTTCAGTTTTGGCAACTTCCACAGATTCCTTCTCAATGATGACCATCATTTCATCCACCTCTTTGCTGGCAACTTTTAGTTGAGGTTGGAGAGCCTCCAACTCACTCTGCATTGTGGCTACTTGAGATG
Source organism: Anoura caudifer (assembly GCA_004027475.1). NCBI lineage: Eukaryota > Metazoa > Chordata > Mammalia > Chiroptera > Phyllostomidae > Anoura > Anoura caudifer. The sequence continues at coordinate 2,542 of PVKU01013263.1, read as the reverse complement.
CAGCAGAATCCAGTTTATCTAAACCCACTTCATACCTCTTTTTCATTTTCATTACTTCACTGAAAGCAAATAGATAACACAGTGTTAGTCGTCAGGCTCTGAATCCTATTTCAAGGAAAAATATTAAGTGATCTTGAGCTTCTCAGGTTTTCTTCAAGGCATAACCAAGTGATCTGAAAAAAATCTCTACATACATTAACAACTTGTCAAAAAATATTAACTCTAGAAAATTGGATTGTGTGCAATTAAGAGCAGATAGTATGTCTTGCTCATTTTTTATTTCCAGTACCCAGCACAATGTCTAGGCACATAACAGAAATTCAAAAAACATTAAGTGTAAGGAAAGAAGCCTTCTTTATCAAATTAATGTTATGCTTCTAAAACTAGTCAGCTTGGGAAGTTTATTCCAATACATTATTGTTCCTTAAAACCTTCTTATAACCGTTTCTTTCAAATAGACTTCAGTGCTCAAAGCATATTACTATGAATGCTGCCAAAGGTGGCAAACCATTGTTAAAGTTACTCAATTTCTTGAAATAGGAATTTTTTATTAAGGCAAAAATGACAAATAGGGCAGATAATGAAACTCAACACTTTCCTTCTGGTGCAAAAAACCCCACAATTTATAAGTGAGGGCACGCCATATTTTCGTCCCCCAAAATAGTAGTTATTTTCTCTGAGTTAGCAAAATATTTGACAGTGATGGGAACTGAGGATACTGGATGCATGCTACCAGATAATCAAGTTCAATTTCAATTGCAACCTAGTGGAGCAGGCACAGGAAAGGTCTCCCTCCTGTCAGCATGAAGCAGTGTCCGCATGCTTGTTCATCCCAGGTGAGGCTTTGCTAGCTAAACCACTGGTTTCCCGGCAGATGACTTGACCCGCTGCTAGGTTATGGTACAACCTGACTACAAACAGATCTGAACACTTTAACGTAACTACAGGGTGGAAATTCTAGTGGAGGTAAAGAAGAATTAAAAGCAGAGGAAAATTTGAGAATCAAATAAGAATATATAACAATGCCTAGGAAACTATTACTTTCAACCATCCTATAAGTTGGTATTTCATTTTTATAATCCAGTTAGGACAGCCTTAAATTTGTGAGCATACAATCAACCAAAGCCATAGTGATGTCCAAAATTTAATCAGAATCTCCAAGAGTTTTTGACCCTCTTGGATGGGAAAATATGAACAAAAGAAAAATAGCAAGATTCCATTAAGTTAAAGATCATAAGATCAACACAGAAAGACAATTATCTTGAGAGCTAAAAATATAATAAAATTCAGCCAAATCATGTGACAGCAGCCTCGGATGGGAGTTGCAGATTTCACTAGGCGGATGGAAAAAATACTTATGGTATAATTCAAATATGAGGGTACAGACCATTGTGAATTGGAAAAGCTATGACACCCTAGCTGTGGAAGGCATTGCTATAGTCACCATAAATGCAGATGAAAGAAGAAAGTGTCCTACTGGATCCAGGTAGCATTTGGCCAATATGAAAAAAGGGGCTTCAAAATGCCTAAGATAATCAATTAACCATAGAAACATTTAGAATTAACTAGAAATACATGCAAAAATCAAACTCATAACATTAATGTCTTCCCGTCAAGGAATCTATGCACATTTAGTGTTTTAAGTTTTTTTTTAAATATTATTTAAAAGTTTGGTCTGTTAGCTTAACAGACTAGCCTTGTAGTTCCAACATAAATCCCAAACTGGAATATTATTCAGCCACGAGAAAGGAGGATATCCTGACATTTATGACAGCATGGATGGACCTGGGCACAGTATATGAAGTAAGTAAATCAGAGAAAGACAAGTTCTGCATGATATCACATATGTGGAGTCTAAACAAAGTCAAACCTATAAAAAACAGAGAATAAGGGTGGCTACCAGGGGATGGGGAGAGGGGAATAAGAGCGTTTAAGAGTACAAAACTGTAATGAACAGTAAAAACGCCCCAGAGCTCAAGTGCACAGCACAATGAATACAGCTAATAATATTGTACTATAATTATGTAATGTGATAAATATTGCTACACTGGCAATCATATTATAATATTAAATGTATCAAAGTAACAAGTTTAAACTTACACAATGTTACATGTCAAATTTATTCAATAAAAGGGATATTGCAATATAAATTGTGTAATTGAGCAGTAGAGTTACATTTGTATTTTTAAGTAAAAGTCTCATTAACTTTATAGATAATATTCAAACATTTAAAAGAACTTAAGGCTCAACATGTGTATACATTTAATATACTAGATTTATTAATAATTTAAGTGGGAAAGCTTGATTCATTAAATCAGATCTTAAAAGGGAAATAAAAGTATATTAAAAATAATAAATACAATATAAAATATGTTTAAATAAGTTTTTGAATATGAACAAATATTAGTTGAAGGCCCCTTAAAGGTGATCACTAAAACTTTTTTATTTTTATTTATTTATTTATTTATTTTTACAAAATCAGCATTTATTTTATTTAAATTTTTTTTCAAATATATTTTATTGATTATACTATTACAGTTGT
>PVKU01013262.1:0-30035 GCA_004027475.1 Anoura caudifer | reverse complement strand
GGGACAGTCACCTACAAAGGAGTTCCCATCAGACTGTCAGCTGATTTCTCAAAAGAGACCTCACAGGCAAGAAGGGGCTGGAAAGAAGTATTCCAAGTCATGAAAGTCAAGGACCTCCATCCAAGATTGCTCTATCCAGCCAAGCTGTCATTTAGAATGGAAGGGCAGATAAAGCGCTTCTCAGATAAGGTCAAGTTAAAGGAGTTCATCATCACCAAGCCCTTATTGTATGAAATGTTAAAGGGACTTACCTAAGAAAAAGAAGATAAAAAATATGACAGTAGCTCTGACTGGGGTAGCTCAGTGGATTGAGTGCGGGCCTGCGAACCAAAGGATCGAGGTTTGATTCCCAGTCAGGGCACATGCCTGGGTTGCAGGCCAGTTCCCGGCAGGGGACACACGAGAGGCAACCACACATTGATATTTCTCTCCCTCTCTCCTTCCCTTCCCCTCTAAAGATAAATAAATAAAATCTTTAAAAAATTCCTTTAAAAAAATATGACAGTAAAAAGATAGCAAACTCACAGATATTAACAACCAGACCTAAGACAAAAGCAAACTCAGCCAACACCTAGACCAGGAGCAGAAACACAGAAATGAAGTTCACATGGAGGGTTAGCAACAGGGGAGTGGGAGGAGGAGAGAGGGGGGAAAGGTACAGAGAACAAGTAGCATAGACAGTGGGTAGAAAATAGACAGGGGGAGGGCAAGAATAGTGTGGGAAATGTAGAAGCTAAAGAACTTATGACACATGAACGTGAACTAAAGGGGGGAATGTGGGTGGGAGGGGGTGTGCAGGGTGGAGGGGAATGAATGGGGAGAAATGGGACAACTGTAATAGCATAATCAATAAAATATATTTAAAAAAATAGTCCACAGCAATTCTCCCACTTGGGAGAAACCAGGAAGACCTCCTGCCCTAGAAGTGGGAATTTGATTAGCCCGATTCTGCTCAGAAAATAATTTCCTGTGGCTGTCACAAAGAATTACCGCAACCTTGATGGCTCAAAACAACCTAAATACGTTGTCTGCCAGTTCTGGGGGCCCAGACTTTTCCATTAGAATTAGTGACCTGACACCGGGGGGGTGGCAGGGCTGCGCTCCTTCCGGAGGCTCCACATGGGAGGGAGGCTTTTCTCTCCACGTTTAGCTTCTGGTGGCCGAGAGCATTCCTTGGCTTCGGGCTACATCCTTCCAGCCCTCAAATCTCTCCCTGCTCCTTGTCTTTTTCTGTGTCAACTCTTTCTTTCTTATAAAAACACTTGCAATTGTGTTTAGAGTTCACTAGAATAATCAAGGATAATCAGTCTCAAGATCCTTCAACTAGTCATACCTAGAGAGCATTTTTTTTTTTAAATATAAAGTTTAGCATTTACAGGTTCCCGGGATTAGGATCTGCTATTTTTAGGGCCATTATTCAGCCTAATACAAAAAGTTGTTACGTTTTTATTATACGGCATCTGAAGTGGGGCATTGGAGGCTGCAGCTTTCTCAGCCCGCTTCCTGCTGGGGAAAATCTAGTGGTCCAAGGACTGTTTAGTCGTATATGTCACTTTTCCAGAGTTCTTGTTCTTGGTTCAGTTTTTTTATAATTTTATGAATCAGATAACTTCTTGAAGAACAAAGAGGGGTTTGAAAATTAGATACTAATACTACTAATAAATAATTTAATTCTGGTTAGAAACTACATCATGTTCTATTAAGTTTACCCATACTAAAAATTGAGTGAGAAAAGTTAAAAGCCTAAGAAAAATATTATTAATATAGAAGAAAATGATGGTTAGTGCTGAAGAGGAGAAATTCTCTATCAAGATATGCACCGATTAAACCTACACTGTCATCAGAAGTAGAGGTTTTAATCAACTGCAGATCAAACCACAGAAAGGAATAGGTGGGGGCCAGCACTTACTAACCACAGTGGGTTTACTGTGTCCCATTACCAGGAAGCAAATGAAGACCTTTCAGTCAGAATGCAGGCGCATTTCAAAGGCTCAGCCTGGCCGTCCAGTTCTCATTTTCTTTGCAAGTGTTCAGAGCCGAAGTCGCTTTGATATTGGGGGCAGTCATGAAGCTAATCCTGCAGCCTGTTCTTGGAAAACTATTACTTGAGTGTCGTTGGTGGGTAGGAATAGGTCAGTGAGTCAATAAGAGAAAATGTAATGACAAAAAAATACAAAGGCGGGAAGTAGAGTGGGGGAAAAAAGATTGAGTTAAAGCAATAAAACAATAGAAATCAAAGCCAAGGACTGGCCACAGATGCGAGGAGGATACAATAGAGGAAAACCCCACAAGGGCGGATGGTAGCCAGGGAAGAGCGGGGGTGAGGAAGAACAGAGTTGGAATTTCAGTCCCCACACTTAATTAAGAATGCAGGCAAATTCTTCATGTCCACATGCACTCAGTGTCCTCATCCGTGAAGCAGAAGTAATCATACCTACTTCACAAACTTAGTGAGGAATTACATAATGTATATAAATATGTCCAACACAGTGCCTGGTAGTCCTGGGCATATAAATATTAAACTCTCATTCCTCATTACCCGTCCACAAAGTATTACTCAAGTGGGGAGGGAAGGAACAGAGTAGGATAAATGGGTCAAATTAAGAAAAAAATATAATAAGGAAAAACAAATATTCAATGACCATAAGGTAATAAATCAATTCTAAAAATAGAAGACCTCCGAGTAGAAGCAGGAAGCTGCTGGATGAGGCTTGGACTGAGATGGCAGAGATGTACATGGTGAGAATTGCTTAGTTTTGCATTTGATATTTGAGTCTCTTGATGAGGACAGATAGTAATTCCTTAAGCAACTTTGTAAATTATAATTTATTTTTAAAAGATTTTTATTTTTAGAGATAGGGGAAGGGAGGGAGAAAGAGAGGGAAACATTCATGTGTGGTTGCCTTTCAAGCGCCCCCTCCTGGGGCAACCCAGGCATGTGCCCTGACCCCAACTGGCGACCCCTGGGTTCACAGGCTGCATTCAACCCACTGAGCCACACCTGCCAGGGCAATTATGATAATTTTTTAAAAAAATTTTTATTGTTGTTCAAGTAGTTTTCTGTCTTTCTTCCCTTGCCTCTTCCCCACACCCCAGCCTTCCCTGTCTCCCTCCCGATTCCTGAAATCCTTTGCCCTTTTCCCCCCATTGTCCCCTCCCACCTCCCCTCTGGTTACTGTCCGTTCTTAATTTTAATGTCTCTGGTTATATTTTGCTTGCTTGTTTGTTTTGTTGATTATGTTCCTGTTAAAGGTGAGATCATATGGTATTTGTCCCTCACTGACTGTCTTATTTCACTTAGCACAATGCTCTCCAGCTCCATCCACGCTGTTGCAAAGGGTAGGAGCTCCTTCCTTCTTTCTGCTGCATAGAATTCCATTGTGTAAATGTGCCATAGTTTTTTGATCCATTCATTTACTGATGGGCACTTAGGTTGCTTCCAGCACTTGGCGATTGTAAATTGTGCTGCTATACGTTGGTGGGATTGCAGACTGGTGCAGCCACTGTGGAAAACAGCATGGCATTTCCTCAGAAAACTAAAAATGGAACTGCCTTTTGACTCGGCAATTCCACTGCTAGGATTATATCCTAAGAACCCTGAAACACCAATCCAAAAGAACCTATGCACCCCAATTATGATAATTTCTTCACGTGACTGGGGTGGAACAGGTTTGAATGGGAAAATCAAGACTTCTGTTTTGGCTTTATGGCAATTGAAATGCAAGACAACCAAGATCAGGTCAGGTAGATGTAAATGAGCTTACCAGCAGTGTATTATGACAGGTAACTAGGATTGGGTGGGATCCTCTGAGAGGCAGGTATTGCTAGATTAGAGAGAACTGAGTACTTGTCCTGAGGAAAGAGAAGGACCTAGCAGAGGAGACACCAGCGAAACAGAAGGATACCATGACACTGTCACGCCAAGGAAGAATGTGTCAAAAGCTGCTCAGTGGAGGGATGTCTATGAAACACCCACTGGATTCAGAAACATGGAAGTAGTGGGAGAGAGCATTTCGGCAGGAAAGCTCGGTTGAAGCTTCAGGTAATAAGATAGCAGCCCAACATCTGAAACCAGAATTGGGTTTTCTGTTTAAAAAAAAAAAAAAAAAAAAAAGGCCAGGGGGTAGCTTGAGCATGAAATGTCCATGTTCAAAAGCTTTCAGTAGCCCCCTAGTAACTTCAGAATAAAATCCGAACTCCTTTCCATGACATACAAGCCCCCACGGGATCTGGTACCTGCGTCTCTGTGATTTTCCCTCCTCTCACGGGCTGCCTCACTCTGCCCTCCACTCACACTAGCCTTCTTGCTGCTCCTTAAGCCATCCAAGCCTCTGTCCACTCACAGCCTTCACTTTTTGCTTTTCCTTTAACCTGGATTCTTTTCCCACTTATTTGCACAGCCTTCCCTGACCACTCTTTCTAAAATGGTACCTGCCGAGCATCTTTGAAGTAGTCAGCTTTGCCTGGAGATGTGACCTTCAGAAGGGAAAATCTATATTAAGCAGCCAAGTTTTGATGTTGCTTTAGGGAAATGATTCGTAAAAAGCAAAAAAAAAAAAAAAAAATCTTTTAAATACGGTTCATCTGCTTACGGAACTATTGATTTACTTAAAATGCTATCAGCAGTAAGATTTCAAAGGCTTCCAGTAATGGACTCCTCTCTTCGCCCAGGCTCTCAGAAAACCACCGCCACCACCACAAAAGCAAACAAGTTTTATCGTAAAAAAGGGAAATGGTCTGAAGAAAGTGAACATACATAGTTTCTCAGTTCTTTAAGTCTGTACTTTATGGTTCAAGTTACCCTTAATTCTCTAGACCAGCGGTCTCCAACCTTTTTGGCACCAGGGACCAGTGCTGGGGAAGAAAATTCCTCCGAGGTTGGGTTGGGGGCTGGTTTCAGGATGAGTCAAGCGCCCTGCATTCATGCTCACCTCCTGCTGTGCAGCCCCGGTCCTGACAGGCCCAGGTGGGTCCTTGGCCTGGTGGTTGGGACCCCCTACTCTAGATGGTTCTAGGTGCTCAAACTAGTCTTTAAAGTTGCCATCACTTGATTCCTCAATCCCACCACACATCACTTTCGTCTAAATCTGGGGATATGTCAACTAGTTATCATTTTGTTGCAGTCTTTTTTTTTTCACCTTCCAATAATTTAAAATACAGACCATCTTAAAAAAAATAAAGATGTTCAAGTGATTCAATGCCAAGTCACCAATGTCAGCAGTGTGAGCTAACTTCTCCCAGGGCAGCAGCAGTGAGGACGGAGAGGAACATGAATGGATTAGAGGGACACTTAGGAAATAGAACTGCGGAAAATCAAGAATCGATGGTGAAAACCTGAGGGAAAATGGGAAATTAAGGATGATGACCAGGTTTCTAGTTTAGTCTACTGGAAGGCCGGTGGTGTCACCATCCATCAAGACAGAGTAAGGAAAAAGAATTTAAAGACTAGGGAAAATCACCCCTGGCTGTCATAGCACAGTGGATTGAGTGCAGGCCTATAAGCCAGAGCTGCTGGTTTGATTCCCAGTCAGGGCACATGCCTGGGTTTCCAGCCAGGTCCCCAGTTGGGGGAACACCAGAGGCAACCACAAACTGATGTTTCTCTCCCTGTCTTTCTCAGTCCCTTCCCCTCTAGAAATAATTTTAAAAAATCTTAATAGGGAAAATCAGTTTTGGGCATATTGTGTCAAACGAGTGAATGACTTGGCACTAATAACTTAGCCTCCGTGGGCCTATTTTTACATTTGTAAAATAAGAGTGTTGTACTTCTTAATCTCTAAGATGTCTCCCAGCCATAAAACATCAACGAACTCAACTTTATCACTAATCTAAAGTAATTCAGGTTGCTGTGTGGATTTTACTTTGACAATTTAATAAGCACTATTAAAGTACCCAGAAGCTAATGAATTCATAAAGCTTTGTTTTCTCTTAAATTTTAAGATAGTGAAACTCTGGCTTTCCCTACTGATGAAAGACAGATTTAAGCTTGCTGGCCTTTCTTGAGAATATGAGAACTTAAAAAATAATTACTCCAAATTGTTGACATTTCTTCTCCCTGAATTCTTCCCCTCAGAGTTTTGGAGAAGCTGGAGACTCACAGCTGTAACAGGGGGAAGGAGAGAGGAAAATATAGAGGGTGCATGGCGGGGGGGGGTATAGGATCTTTTGTATTACGGTAATTTCAAAAGTTAAAAAAAATTAAATAAGTATCTCTTACTATTTTAAAATGCAGAATTAAGAAGCAACGGGAACACAATTTGTGCAGGTCTCCTTAAGTTTTACCATCCAGAAAGAATGATTTCAATGTTAGAAATTCTGGAATTCTGTCTAACCTCTTTCCTTAATGCGTACAACCTCTAGGTTACAGTGAATTATCTCCAGGTTAAAATTAAGTTGGAGGCAAGAGGGGGCCCTAACATAGTTATTCTGACTCACGTGCAGGTGGCCGTGGGGATGCTGAATGCAACTGTTGTTCAAACACAGCCTTTGTGGAACGACTTGACATGCACATACATGGCCGACCGTGTGAAAAGAGTAAAGGAGGAGACTCATCTGAGAACACTTTTTTTCCTAACTGCCTCAAGAGGGAAGTATCATCACCTGGGTGAAAAAGAATCCCTCTGACTCCAAACATTCAGGAAAATACAAATTGGGCAAAATGACCAATACCACACATTGGACTGCGTGCACGCCTTCCGTGCTTTCTGTTGGATCGGCGCACAACTGATACGCACCGAAGCACCACCCCAATTTTACTCTCCCAATTTCAAGGCTCTTCGCACGCCGTGCGGTGGGCGGTGCCCAACCTGGTGAGACGCAGAGAAAGCGGGCCCAGGACCGAAACAAATGTGAGCGCGAGTTAAGAAATTATTCCCGTAAAAATTATTCATTTTTAAAAACTGCCTTTTTAACAAAACATTTATTCTATGAAGTACATCTGTAACTTTTGTAACAAAAAGCAGAACTGCCTTGTGACTAATAGCATGAGCTTTGGAGTGGGCAGACTATGGCTCAAATGCTGGTGCCTCTTACATGATCTCGGAAATATGTTCTAAAAATTCACCTCTTGAAGGCTAAATCTCTTTAGTAAAATGAGGATACTACATTACAGGGTTATCTGAGGATTGACAGTGATAATTTAAAATACATTAATAAAAATAAAGACTGCTAAACAAAATATTTCAATTATGACTTTGCAGTTAGACTTTTCCATGAATTATATTTTTGAGCATCATTTTAAGGGTCTAAAACTGCAAATCTTAGAGCAGTTAATTTTAAATGAGTTGACTCTAGCTCTTGTTATTAAAACTGACTTTTTAAAGGACCATTGTGCGCACGAACTATATTGATGAGCAAGCAGGAACCGTAGTTTCAATTTCTCTGATGTAAAAACTGTCCTGCGTACTTGTGGGTATTAACTTGATGTGAAGAGTATAAAGCAAATTTCTGAAACCCCCGTGAATAAACACAAAATTACATTTCATAGTTCACAGTTAAGGTATAAACAGTTAATTCTTGATTTTAGAACAAATGTAACTGTAATATAGTAATCCAAAGGTTATTCTGTTGTTGAAATACACTACAGTTTGTATTGTCCCAATAATTTTTCATTTAGATTATTGGCTATCTTTGTTTACAAGTTAAACCACACTTTGAAACTTCCTAAGAGACACACACACAAATAGGTAGCAGTGTTAGGTTAAAAAATTTCCCACTTATCAGTTAAATTGGTTAATCTAGACTTAGTTGTAACCTATTCCCAAGCTGATAATGTATTAGGTAGCAGACCATTTAAAAAAACCTGGATACAATCAAGGATGAATATGTAAGTCACTCTACCTGAACTTTCACTTAACAATATACCTTAAAAATCATAATCAAAAGCTTCCATTTCCACTATTGCTTTCTCCTCTGGCAATTATTTCTTATGTGATAGTTTGTTATCTTCTAGAAGAGTCAGAGAAAGTCCTTTTATATTTCATGATAGGTTTAATCAGGTAATTAAAACAAGTTCTTTGATATCATCTGATATGTCCAATTACATGGGTATGATGTAACAAAAACAGTTACAAACTTATATATGCATATTTACATTATATACCCCAAACTATCAAGCTATCAACTATATCTAAGGAGATACATCATGACATGAGTTAAACAATACTTCATTGCTTATTAGAAAGAATGCGGTCAAGCTTTTAATGGAAGCAATATACAAGGTGAGGCACTTCTGAGGTCAAGAATAAAGCAAATGACACTACGCACTGGCAATGTTCACAAAAATCTACATGTATCTTTAATACAAAAGCTTTTCAACTAGATTACTTCTGAAAAATTTCAAAATTAGCAACTTATGCAATTTAAGGAGCTTTCAGAAACAATGGCTAACATCATCAGTAAATCAAAGCATGTGAAAGTTTTATAACCACCTGGCTGCTAGGGTAAACAGTACCTTAATACCTTAAAGCCCTTTTTTTTAGTTTCTACAAATCAACTCAGGTTGTGATTTTTTTTTTTAATGTTTTGACTTACTGCAAACACCTTATGGTGCCATGATTATCGTGGTTTACAGACCATCTTTTTAAGTGCAACAATGATGCAATTTCTAGTACTTTCTTTCATATTTAGAAACGTGATTCTGAAGGTCAAATTAAGAGACTATTTAGTCAAGATTTTGTGTTTTTTTTCAGGTAGCTAAGGTTTCAAGTTTTATGTAGAAAAAATGTTATACCTGCTGAATGTATTTTTGGGCTAAAATTAAAAATCCAATCTTAAACACATACCTTAAAGTGCAATCACAAGGCTGAAAACCAATCTCAACGGAAGAAACATCTTTAAGATTCTTTAAATTTGGAGGAAAGTACTGTTTCCTGTACTTCGGTGACTTATATGGATATTAAGAAATATCTTTGTGGTGTTCAATTAAATGGCGATAGGAGTTGAATGAGGGAGAAAAATAAAAGAAAAAGCAAGACTTACCTACCAGATGGCACTATAACAAGAATTGAAAGTGCATTTGTGTTACTTCAAAAGCTCACGTTAGGCACTGCTGAATAGCCAATGAAAATAGGTAGTTTCGAGTTTTTCCCTTTGTATTTTAACCCCTGCCCCAGCATCCCAGACACATAAACACACACTCCCTCTGAAGTTGTCTTGATGTAATACAGGTGATGTTTATTTTTTTTAAAAAAATTCTCCCTGACTAGCAATGGGAGGAAAAATAAAAATACCATTTTGGTAATGGCTTTAGTTAGTTAAAAGAATTGGTTCTATAAATGCTTCGGCATATCCATTAATTAAGTTTGATTGCCAGTTTCAAATATCAATAAATATTTCAATACAGAATATGTAAGAAAAAAAGTGCTTGAAATCTTTCAGCAACCAACAAGACACATTAGAGAAAAGACTCCTTGTACAGTGTTTTTGAGATGCTTCCCACTCCTGCTTTCTCTGGTTGGCCCTTTACTGGCGATGAACCCTGTCAGATCCCAACTGCCACCTCACGTCTGGCCTGTAAACCATCCAGCAGGTGGTGCTGAAGCCCCACACATCGCATTCCTTCAAGGTTCCCTCACCTCGGCCCCTACCACCTTCAAGGCAGGAGAAAAATCATTCACAAACGGTCAGGCCTGAACACAGTAAGCCATCAGACCAAGGTGTTTCTTGTCACGCCATCGGGATGACTTCATTTTCAGTATTCACTACTTCGGCAGTTTTGGTCAGCCATGTGCTTGTACCGCCAGGTTAGCGACAGAGGAAGGTTTTAAAGGAACAGCCAACTGAGCCAGGTCTGCGTGCAGAACGAGAACATGTCCCTGAACACACCTACATGCGTTTAAAACGAGAAATTTAAACCACCCATTCGTTTTCACATTGTGATTGTAACTTACTCAAGAAAGCTCCCCACACAGGGATGCAGATAACATCCCATTACTAGTTAGTTAGCCTTCTGGACCAATTTGGAAACTGGCTGTGTTAACTATAAAGATCCAAGGTGAAATGAAAGCCATTTTCTCACCATAGTTTTTAATGAAGAAACTTGTTTAAAATTGTAAAGGAAAAAATGGGGATAGGACGGCAAAGTCTTAGCAGCAAAGTGGTTAAAACAATTTGAAAATATTAATGCACAAACATTAAAATATTAAAGCATATATGTTGCATATAAAATACAGTACAGAACCAGGAGTTGCACTATACCGATTAGTGCTTAACAGAGAAATGATTATTATATCTGTTCTTCCTAGAAGTATATACACGGTTCACTTCCACAGCATTTTCCTAGACAGCCAGCAAGTTGCTTTCTTCAGTTACTCACACCTTGCTCAAACCTGAATTACAAGCTCCACACTTACAAATAGGAAAATTTATTCACAAGGAAAACCAATTATTTCCATTCCACCAATAAAAATTAATTTTGAAAGTTAACAGTCTATCCTAGGGAACCAAGTTTAGCTGAAAACTTCTGGGATGAAGATCATCTGGTGTAGCAGCGTCCCCAATATATAAACAGTAAAAATAAGAGTCGAAACTGCTGCTACTGTGTCATGTTTGGATTAAGTTCATCCAATTGATTTTTAGTACAAAACTAGAAATAACCTCTTCTTCATAACATCTATAGTTATCAATATATTTTTCTTCTTTTCAATGTGAAATAATACTTCAAGATGATCTATATACACAATGTTATCAGTTCAAGCTGTCATATAAATATAAATGCTTTCTTAAAAAAAGTATTTTACAGACAGTGTTATATACATTGTTCAGTTTAATCTGGGGCAAAAGACAGGTAACACAAGCTTAACTGCGAATGTGAAATGAATGATACATATATGACACTTAAAAACTTGTGTGTAGAACATGAGCTTCAAATGGTAGTGTGATTTTAATGCTTATCACTTCTGAAACTTCAAGCCATTACAAGAAAAAAAAAAAAAGGCATGGTTCTCACCTTTGTCCCTCTAAGGGAGTGTTCTTCAAGAACCCCTTACCTGATTAGAGTTTAAATGTTAACACTTAAAAAAAGAGAGAGAATTTGATCCCAAAGTACTTCAAACAATTTGTTGGAACATTTGTCCAACTACTTTGTAAATAAAACATCCATTAATACAATACTCTGAAAAAGAAATAAATTTGTACGCACAGGATATTTCATTCACAAAGTTGGATTATACTGGGATAGCTTAGCACAGACTTTAACATACTAGCTATTATTATTATGGAATAAGGACTGAGGATTAAGCCAAAAAATTAGTAACACAGCTGAACAAATTCTGGTTTACTGGAATGATAAATGGAGATCTCAGGAGAAAACTCTTGCACTAAACTATCCAGTTACACTTTTTTGCCTTGTAAAATATTTGTAAATGCAATATAATTTTTTTGAAGGAGGAAAATCTGAAAGAAAACAACTTGCTGGTTGAATACCACAAAAAACAAAACAACAACCCCAAAACCTCTTTTTTCTATGTTTACTCAGTCTCTTTTTATATAAAAATAAGTGTTATGTTCCCATCAGAACATTAGACAATTACATCTGTGCTTTAAAAAAAGTTGGTCACTCAAGGCTATTAGAATATTTTTAAGAATTTTAGATTACCAGAATGTAGAGACAGAACTCAATATAAACCGTAGCCAAAGGGAAAATGAGGGTGAAAATATCAAATCATTCACATGGAATAAAAACGTTATTAACTAGATGAGTAAAATATTCAAAATATAATGGAATGTGACAGTAGGTATATGTACATGTACTTCCGAACTAGGAAGGGAAGAAAAGTTTAATATGTCATAATTCGTACCTTATATTTAGTTAAATATAAACATTTGTTATTTATACATAAAACTGCTTTCAAAAAACAATAAATGATTTAGTTGCACTTGTTTAACTTCTTATAATTCCCAAATGTTAACTTTTCTTAGACTGAAATCAGCTGTCCCCTAGTGCACTTTTAGTTCGTATCTTAATGAATTCAAACCTTTAAAAGTCCCATCACCTAATGCATAAATATACAAAAATGCCAAAAACTAATCCTGCTTAGTTGGATCCTATTTTGGGCTCACTTTTCATAGCCAATAACCAGAAATGGCTTCCCTTCGCAAATACTTTTTACAACCGGTAACAAAACACGCCATGCGCTCAAGGGAAAAGTTCGGCATGGCGAGCGGACGCCAAACGCCAAGAACCGATGAGTTCTGCTTCCTGCACGTGCGGCCCCTACGACACCAGGCAAGATTGCACATTGCTTGCCAAAAGCGTCCACAAATCCGAGTTAGCTAGCTCCTGGAAACAAAGATTTTAAGCTCACCCCGGCACTGGATCCTCTCACCCAGCAGCTTTATGCTTCCCGCCACAGCACCCACATGCCTCACCACAACGGTGGCACGTTCTCAGAGGGACGTAGCAGCACATACACGGGACAATGAAAGACAAAGCCACTAGGGCTAACCACCGCAAGCAGAACTTGTCATCGCTAGTGTCACACGAACAGGGATCAGAAAAGTCCCCCTCCGAGTCTGACATACAGTGATACAGCATGCTCTCGGCACAGAGCATGCAGCTAACTTGATATATGCACCTTTTAATAGGGTCTGGTGCATCCTGACATCTCCCCCTGCCATTTTCCTCATGATTGAACCTTTCCTGGCAGTACACGCAGCGAGAGCGCTCACCGTCTTCTTTCCTTCGTTTTGACTTCTTAGATTTTAACGAGGAAGGCTGTGTCGTCTTAAGTGCCACAGAGTCTTTGAGTGAACTTAACTTAGTCTCATCCCCACAAGAGTATAGATAGTCTGATTTTTTATTGTCTGGTTTAGAAAACTGAATATTGGAGTCAGTGTCATCTCTCTCCAAGTCATTTTTCCACATGTCAGGATGTCTGTAGTCTGCATAGCGACGTATTAAGATATCTCGAGGGTTTATTCTGACAATCTCATCCTCGTCTTGAAAGCTGACGTGTCGGATTGATTTCACAGGGACCTGGGAAGGAAAGAAGTGAGAAACGCAGTAAGGACTGTGAATGCGACTTTTATGTATCTACTTGGCTGGGTGGGTCACAGCGTCCACATATTTGGTCAAACATTATTCCGAATGTTGGATGCAAACATATCTCTTGGATGAGGTTAACATTTAAATTGGTGGACTCCGATGACTGAAAATCACCTTCCATGACATAGGGGAACCTCATCCAAGTTAACAGAACAAAGACTGACTGCAACTTTTCTCTGCATCTCAAGCCAGATAGCTGCCCTCTGCACATTGTGGGTGCGTCCCTTTGCCTTCAATATCCCGCAAGCCGATGCCTTACACGAATCTGCATATGTACACATCTTATCGGGTCTGGTTCTCTGGAGAACCCGGACTCCTATTTTGGTATCAAAAACGGTTGCTGTAACAAATACCTAGAGATGTGGAAATGGCTTTGGAGCTGGGTAATGGGTAGAGGCTGAAAGAGTTTTGAGCACATGTTGTAAAAAGCCTAGAAAGCCTTAAAGAGACTGTTGGTGTATATATATACGGACATTAAAGGTACTTCTGGGTGAGACCCCAAATGGACACGAGGAACATAACAATGGACAGAGGAGGAAAGATGATCCTTGTTATAAAACAGTAAAAGATGCAAATGAATTGTATTCTAGTGTTTTGTGGAAGACAGAACCTGTAAGTAAGTTAGTTCTGAAGAGAATACCAAAGATGTGGAATCATGATCCTACCAACCATCTTGGCTGAAATGCTGCAGGTTGGATCCAAACAGGACCAGAGTTGAGAGGAAGTGAATCAAGGCTGTCAAAATTATAGTTTCTGTAACTCATAAGAACTGGCAAATAAGAGCTATCTGGCTGAGAACATGCATTATGGTTTTGTTGTTTTTTTAAATCCTCACCCAAGGACCTTTTTCATGGCTTTTAAAGAGAGAAGAAGGGAAAGAGAGAAACACTGATGTGAGAGAGAAGCATCGACTGGTTGCCTCCTGCACGCACCCTGACGGGAGATCAAACCTGCAACCCAGGTATGTGCCCCGACAGGGCACCAAACCCACAATCTTTTGGTCATAGGACAACATTCCGACCAACTGAGCCACACCAGCCAGGACTAACACGCATTATCTTTTAAGGGAAGCCCTAGGAATGTTGGGGCTGATCAATAGGATGGAGCCACTTCTCATTGGCCCAGAAGCCCAGAGCCAAGGGTGTGGAGACATTTTCCTGGAGAACAAATCATTAAGCCCAAGAGGGTTATTTCGAGCCATAAAAGCTAATGAAATTCGCTATGCTAGGTTTTGGACTTTGAGACAACCGTGACTCCTTTCTTCTTTCCAGTTTTTCCCTTTTGGAACGGGAATGTCTATTCTATGCCTTTCCCACCAATCATATTTTGGAAGCAGATAACTTCTTTGGTTTCACAGGTTCCCAGGCAGAGAGCTACTTTGTCTCAGGACAAATCACACTTGAGTCTCACCCACTCTTGGGGACTGAGTGTTGATGCTGGTATGGGTTAAATTTTGGAGCTGCTGTGATGGAGGGAATTTTGCATGTGAGAAAGTCATGAACTTAGGGGGACCAGAGGGCAAAATGTTATGGGTTGAATTGTGTCCTCCCTAAATTCCCATGTTGAGACCCCAACACACACGCTTCAAAAAGTGACTACATTTAGACACATGGCCTTTAAAAAGGTGAGTGAATTCAAATAAGGCCCTTAGGATAAAGCCTAATTCAATCTGACTGATGCACTTTTAAGAAGAGGAAACTGGACACACAGAGACACTGGGATGTGCACAGAAGGACCGAGGCAATGGGAGGGTACGACAAGAAGGCGGCCACTTGAAAGCCAAGGAGAGCAAGGCCTCAGAAGAAACCAAACTGCTAACACCTCGATCACGGACTTTCAGTTTCCAGCATCGTAAGAAAATAAATTTCTGTTGTTTCAGTCACCTAGTCTGTTATACTCTGTTATGGCAGCCCCAGCAAACTAACACAAAGACAAGCTTTTTGAATCCTGGCTATGCAGTCTCTGAAAATGACTTCAAATGCACCCCATCAAATAAAAATACATGAACACAACAAATTTACACAACCCACCTAGCCCCTCCTTCTGGACAGACTACCTCCTTGAGGCTAAGAAACAAAGTAAATCTTTTAAAGGTAAATCATGTGGCCTTCTGGAAGTCGTATTTGCATCTCCTAGCCCCAGTCCCGGGACACGGTGACTACTCTGTGAGTACCTGACCCAGGTTGGAGCAAACATCCATTCCCCAGATGCTTGGGGTTGGGGCTACAAAATTCCAGGTCTGGGCTAAAGGTGAAGAGATGAATGCAGTCAGTTAAATCAACAGTATGTAATTCTTATCGGTTTTATCTGATGATAAATTAGAAGGACTAAAAAATTTCACTTATGTTCATAGTTATATTCCTTATCAGATGATAAACTAAGATTACTTACCCTATTTTGGGACTTTAGGCTTCCACATTCCTTGGGTATTTGTCGCTGTACATATTCTATACTTCGGCCCTGAATATCTAGGCTTGGATGACTGAACGTTATCTAAAATATAAACAGTTTCTGCTTAGGTGACAAAAGAATGCATATCTATGTCTAATAAAACTATATATCGTATATATTCCAAAATTGTATTACCTATTAGCAGTGAAGTTTTTCAAGATGTTGAGTCATCCTATTTATTATATAAACTTAGGTCTTTCCTTATACACTTAAAATTTAATTTAAAAAGTAATATAGAATTCTGGTTTCTCATTCTGCATGTAAGGAACTTGAAAGTTGCCACTCTGCCCTAACAAGTTAAAAAAAAAAAAAAGCTGAACAGGAAAAACAAAACAACTTTTCTTTTCTTGGGTCCATAGGCAGGGCTAACCATCGCTTCCACACAGGAGAGACAGACAGGAGAGTGAGGGTGGCAACAGCTTAACAGCACAGAGTCATGAGTGATAAACGCCATGGAAACCAGTGCTGGGGTAGGAAAAACCAAACTGTAATTGATGAACTGCTGGAGGCTCAGTCTGGAAAACTTTGAGAGTTAAATGCTACATGGCAGGGTGTCAAACTCATTTTCACGGGGGCCACATCAGCCTTGCAGTTGTCTTCACAAGGCTGGATGTAATTTTAGGACTGTATAAATGTAACTACTCCTTAACTAGGGGCAAGGAGCTCTACATTTGGCCCTAAATTACTAAAAGGAGTAACTACATTATGATTTACAAGAGTTCCTTTTATCCAGTACATCATGTCAAGCTATTAAAGAAAAGAAACAGAAAGCTGAATTTGAAGTGACAGAGCAAGCATCCAAACCAGACATGACAGGGATGTTGGAATTGTCAGAGCAGGAATTTAAAACTATCATTAATATGCTGAGGGCTCTAATGGATAAAGTAAACACCATGTAAGAGCCAATGAGCAGCCTGGCCAGGCAGTTCAGTTGGTTAGAGTGTCATTCTGATAGGCCAAGGTTGTGGGTTTGATCCCCAGTCAGGGCACATATAAGAGTCAACCAATAAATGCATAAATGGGTAGAACAGCAAATCAATGTTTCTCTTTCCCTCTCAAGTTAGTAAATAAATTTTGTTAAAAAAAAACAAATGAGCAAAGAAAGCAGAGATGGACATCCTAACAAGGAACCAAAGAGAAATGCTAGAGATCAAAAACACTAAGAGAAATGAAGAGTGTCTTTGACAAGCTTAGTAGAGTGGACATGGCTGAGGAAAGAATCTCTAAGCCTGAGAATACATCAATACATATCATCAAAACTGAAAGGCAAAGAGAACAAAGATTGAAAGAAATGAGCAAAATATTAAAGAACCGTGAGACAACTATAGAGGTGTAACATGTGAAACAGAAATATCGGAAGAATGGAACTGAAGAAATATTTGCAATAATAATATCCGGTAATTGACCTAAGTTAATGTTAACCACAGATCCAGGAAGCTCAGGGAAGACCAAGAAGGATAAATGCCCCCAAAAGTGCACCTAAGCATAAAATTTTCAAACTATAAAAAAAAAATCAAAGATAAAGGAAAAATCTTGAAAGTCGTCAGAAAAAAATACCTTATTCATAAAGGAGCAAAGATAAAAATTACGTCTGATTTCTCCTCAGAAACCATGCAAGTAAAAAGACAGTGGAACGAATCATTACTATAAAGTGCTGAGAGAAAAAGACCACCAACGTAGAATTCCATTTCCTGTGAAATCATCCTTCCAAAAGTAAAGGAGAGAATACTATGGGTGCCGTGGCTCCGCAGAGTGAACGCTGGCCTGTGAACAGAGGGGCCACGGGTTCAATTCCCGGTCAGGGCACAGGCCTGGGCTGTGGGCCAGGTCCCCTGTTGGGGGCACGTGAGAGGCAAATGATCAAAATATCTCTACCCCATGGATGTTTCTCTCCCTCTATTTCTCCCTCCCTTCCTCTCCATCTACAAAAGTAAATAAATAAAATCTTCAAAAAACTTTTTTAAAGTAAAAGAGAGAGAGATATAAAGATTCTCCCAGGCAAACAACAACTGAGAAAATTTGTTGCCAATAGACCTGCCATACAAGAAATGTTAACAGAAGTTCTAAATTTAAAGAGAAGGAAAATAATGTAGGCCAGAAACTCAAATCTAAATAAGAATGGAAGAGCATTAAAAAAACAACTGAAAATAAAACCTTTAATTTTTCTTATTTTAATTAATCTAACAAAGTTTTCTCTAAAATACAGTAACAGTGTAATTTGATAATGTATGATTTGATATATATGTGCTTACATGTAGCAAAATAAATGACAGCAGGGTCCAAGGGATGGGAAGGAGGGATGAGGATTATTTTGTTATTATAACTCGCACTACCTGTAACATGGCTTGGTGTTACTTGAAAAGGGTGAGAATTAATCATAAATGTATATCTGTAAACTGTTGAGCAACCATTAAAAAGTTTTAAAAAAGTGTAACTGATATGTGAAAGAGAAAATGGAATCATATAAAATGTTTAATAAATCCACCAAATACTTTGGGAAAAGCAGAATACGGAAGTAGAATAAGGGTAACAAATAGAAAACTGTAGAAAATTTGATAGAGATTTTATCAATTATATCAATGATTACTTTGAACATTAATGGCCTATATATACTAATTAAAAGATAAGACTGTCAGAGTGACTAAAAAATAATATCCAACTATATGTTGTCTGTATGAAACAAACTATAAATAGAAAGAAATATATAAAATAAAAGTTAATGGATGGAGAATATACCATACTAACACTAATCAAAACAAAGAGGGAGTAGCTGTATTAACTTCTGACTAGATGTCAAAGCAAGGGAACTTAACAATGACAATAAAGGACATTACAGAGGATAAAGGGGTCAATTCTCCAAGAAGACAAAACGGTCCTTAGCAAGTGTGTGCTTAACAAAAGAGTGACAAATTACCCAGGCAAAGATGCACCCGCCATCACACCGGAGACTTCAGCACCCGTCTATCAGAAATTGGACATCCAACTGGCAGAAAATCACTAAGGACAAAACTGAACTCAGCACCACCATCAATGAAGTGGGTACAACTGACATTTACAGACCACTTCATCCAGCAACAGCAGAATACACATCATTCTCAAACTCACATGGAACATTAACCCAGACAGATCGCGTTCTGGGCCAAAAACCAGACTTCTAACAACATTTTTTAAGAAAATGAATTCATACAATGTTTGGTCTCAGACTACAAAGCAATTAAACTAGAAATGACTAACAGAAAGGGATTTTAAAATCCCAATATACATGTAGATTAAATAACATGCTTCTGAATAACACATAGGTCAAAAAGAAATCTCAAAAGAAATTAAAAGGTATTTTTTAACTAAGTGGAATAAAAACTTATCAAACTTTGTGGGATGTGGTGAAGCAAATGCTTAGAGGAAAACTGATAGTACCGAATGCAGATAATTGGAAAAGAAGAAACATCTAAAATTAGTAACGTTAAGTTCCCATCTTAGGAAATCAGAAAAAGATTAAATTCAAAATAAGAATAAAAGAATAAGAATTAGAATAGAAATCAAAAGAATACTAATGAACTCAAAAACTAGTTCTTTGAAAAGATCAACAAAATCAAAACACCTTTATCTAGTCTGGCTACCTAAGAAAAAGAGGACAGATCATTAATATCAGTGATGAAAGAGGAAACATCACTACAGATCCCATGGAAGTTAAAAGGATAATAAAAGAATACTATGAACAAATCTATACCCACAAATTTGACAGCCTAGATGAAACTGATTCCTTGAAAGGCACTATCTGCCAAAACTCAACAGACAATACGAATAGGCCTGTATCTATTAAAGAAGTTGAATCAATACCCTTTCAGAATAGCACCAGATCCAGATGGATTCACTGGTGAATTCCACCAAACAGCTAAGGAACAAATTATACCAATCTTCTACGATCTCCTAAGGAAGATCCAAACAGGATCCAAACACTTCCTAACTCATTCTATGAGCCAACATTACCCTAATACTAAAACCAGACAAAAACACTGCAAAAAAAAAAAAAAAAAAAAAAAAAAAAAAAAAAAAAAAAAAAAAAAAAAAAAAAAAAAAAAAAAAAAAAAAAAAAAAAAAAAAAAAAAAAAAAAAAAAAAAAAAAAAAAAAAAAAAAAAAAACAGAACAAAACAAAAATCCCACAACACTACAGACCAGTACACCTCAAATAAGCACTGATGCAAAAATCCTCAACAAAATATTAGCAAGTCAAATCCAACAGCATATAAAAAGAATTATACACCATGACCACATGGGTTTTATCCTGGTCTATGAAAGGCTGGTAAAATATTTTAAAAAAGTCAATTAATATAATCCATCAACAACGTAAAAAAGATAAATCACATAATCTTATCAACAGATAGAGAAAAAAGAATGTGACAAAATCCAACACCCATTCATGACAACAACTCTCAGTAATCTAGGGATAGCAGAGAATTTCCTTGGCTTATAAAGAATATCTACAAAAAATTTACTAACATAAAATTAATGGTGAGAAACTTGAATATCCCCTCTCATCACCCTTTTCAAACATAGTAAATTTCTAGCTAATGCAATAAGAAAACAAAGATATATTTTTAGGAAAGAAATAAAACTGCTTTTATTCATAAGTAACATGATCGCCTATGTAAAAAATACAAAAGAAGTGACAAAATAACTCCTGCAACTAGTAAGTGATTATAGCAAAGTTGTGGGCTACAAGGTCAATAATGTTGCTACATTAAAGAAATAAATGATAAAATGGAGAAGCGAGTCACAGGAAGATAAATTCCACATGATTTCCCTCGAATGTGGAACCTGATGAACAAACTGAACTAACGAGGAAAACAGGGACAGACTCAGCAGAGGACGGCCAGTGGGGGTGGGGATACTAGGGGCTGGAGCGACTGAGCAAAAAGGAAAAGGGACTCATGGACACGGACAACAAGGGCTATAAAAATGGTATGAAAAACTACAATAAAGATTATATTTAAAAAACATACAATTTGCTGGAAGAAAATAAAATGGATTTCACTAAAATTAAAAATTTCTGTTCTGCAAAATATGTCAAGAGAATTAGATGACAAGACACAGGCTGGGAGAAAATATTTGTAAAAGATATCCAATGAAGGACTTTTATCCAAAATACACAAAGAACTCTTACAGCTACTGTAAGCCCTCACTTAACGCCGCCCATAGGTTCTTGAGCTGCAGCTCCATGATGTAACAAAACCAACGTCACCTCAGGCTAGCATACAAACAGGAGGCAGGTTCGTAGGCATCTCACCCAGGTTATGATGACACGCCCTGGAGGACCCAAGGTGCCGGAAGGGCCGGCATCCAGAACAATGCCGCACCAAACCCTGGTGAGAACGTGGGGCAACAGAACCTTGCTCACCGCGGGCAGAAACGCCAACTGGCACAGCCACTTTGGAAGACGGTCCAGCAACTTCGTACAAACGTGAAGGGCAGTCTTTTCATACGACCCAGCCACCGCACTACGGGGCATTTACCCAAAGAATTAGAAAATTTATACCCACACAGAAACCTGTACACAAATGGTTGTATTAAATTTATCCATAATTGTCAAAAAACGTGGAAGCAACCAAGATTTGTGGGGTGAATGGATAAACTGTGCTACATCCTGAAAATGGAATATTATTCAGTGTTAAAAAGAAAAGACAAAGAAGATCTCACACATGACTAAGTAACAGAAACCAGGCGGGCAGGCTACTACTGTTGAATTCCAACTGCATGATATACTGCTAAAGGCAAAACCATGGAAGCAGTACAAAATATTAGTGGTTGTCGGGGGTTATAGGAGCGTGTGTGGGAAGGTGACGAATGGGTGGAGCAGAGATTTTTAGGGCAGTAAAATAACTTTTTATGAGCTATAATGACAGATGCATGTCATTATACATGTGTCTAAATCCAGAGAGTACACAACCCTAAGAGTGAACTGTAACGTAAATTATAACGGTGAGTGAGTACGATGTGTCAATGTATGTAATTATAACAAATGTGCTGCTCTAGTGGTAACTTCTGCTTTAGGGCCATGTGTTAGTTCACATACACAAATGCACGTGTGCGTGTATGTGGGTCTTTAAAATCTGAAATAGGACCCTTTGTACCGCACTTTGTTTTTTATGCTTAATGATACATCACAGACACTTTTGTTAATTATTATAACCTTATTCTTTTTTTTAATTAAATTTTTCTTTTTTGGTTTTGTCTTTTTTCTAACCTTATTTTTTTTTAATAGCAGCTCAATATTTTGTTGAATGAATGACTTTCAGTTAATTTAACTAGTCTGATCAATACACATACTTTTCCCAGTCTTCAGATGTTATAAATAGTATTGCAACAAATATCATTATACATTTACCTTTAGTACACATGTTCAAGTATACCTGTGCCACAAATCCCTAAAAATAAAATCCTGAATTAAAAAGTCTGTGTACTTCAATTCAAAAATGAATTTAAATGGTATATATATCCAACATGAACCAGTTACTCAGTATCTTAAATACTGAAGGAAGTTTAATAAAAATTAGTTGAAAACTAAAGAGGTTATCTCATTCCCAAGCTTGTTCCCTAGTTTTGCAATGCTACTTTCACTAGTACTTTAATTACGTAAGTCATAAAGAGAAACGGAAGCATTTCAGTTTTAATTATGCTGCAGAACTGGAGGACTGATGGGGGATGAAGTGGATCGTCGAGATTTTCTCCAACCCGTCTTCATGATCCACTCTTCCACGTCCTGTTACCCCTACCCAGTATGAAAAATTATGAGCTAACTCTTCCCACTCAGTTTTACTTTTAGTTTCAATATTCAACTACATTTTGATTTCCTGGCAAGTACACGGCACTCATCTCTCTGGAAGGCACAATGAAGTAGAAAAATGGCTCTTGTCCTCACAGGTAGGATGATAAGGCATAAACCTGGAGGTTATGTAACGAAAACTGAAGCTGAAATATCTAAGAATTCAGGAATTAATGGAGGAGGAAATCACTCTGATTAAATGGTCTGGGAAAGCTTCATGAAGAAAAAGAAACTTAAAGTAAACCCTGAATAAAGCAAGCATCTGTTCAGATTTTTTTTTTTAAGGGAAGAGCATTATAGAAAAGAATGTAGAGAGGATTTTTTTTTGTTTTCCCCAATAGATGCATTTCTCAAAACAAATACAACAAGTTATGTATTAAAATATATTTCTGAGCTTTATTTTTAAAAGTAAGACTGTCCACTTTTTGACTTACTACCCCACTTAGACTGCCTCAGACAAAAAGTCACAAAGAGCACCAAAACACACTTTGAAACTGAATTAACGGTCCATAATATTAATCCTCTCATCCAATCTTTATGTGGAAAGACAAACAGACCACGCTGACTCTACACTTATTAAGCGCAGATGTTGTAAGACACACCCCGGTTCACCACTGCTTTAAATACCCCGGGACTGTGATGCTATTGCTCTAGGTCTTTAGAGGGATTTATTAGCAGAAAAAAGCATGGGAGATGCTTCTTCAAAGTCGGTCATGAAATTTTAAGAAGATTTTATTTACAATGGCAACAACAACAAAATGGTAAAAAGAATAAATCTCATAAAAGACTTTTTCCCATGAAGGAAGTGCAAGGCTTTACTGAGAGCTGCAGAAGAACTAAACAGAGGGACGGATCATACTTATGAATAAGGCTAAATTCCCCCCAAACTAATATAGAGATTCAGGGCAATTAAAATGCAGGCTGCAAACGGGCTTCTCACCAAATTTGGTGAGCTGATTCTAAATTTTCTCCCAAACAGCCAAATACTGTTTTAAACCTTAAGGATCAAGAAAGTAGGAGCACTGCTCTATAGACATCAAGACTTCTTACGGAGCTCAAGTAATTCTAAAAAGGCGAAGACGACAAGCTGACACCAATGGCAGGAAACAGACCCGCAGATCAGACCAGAGAGACCAGACGCAGCCTGAACACACGTGCAAACCCGATACACGACAGATCCGGCTCTGCATCAGAGGTGGAAAGATTCCAGCAAATGGTGCTGAGGCCATTAATTATACACACGGTGAAAACAAAACCTGATTCTTCTCACAGAAGAGAAATCAGTTTAAACTGGGTTATAGGCAAAATGAAAACTTTTAGACCAAAACAGAGAGGAAATCTTCGAAATGAGGATAGGGAGGCATTTATAAACCACCCCCAGGAAAAGAAGGAGAAATTTGATTGCATTAAAATTTAGAATGTCTGTTTACCAAACCCCGACGGAAAGCGAAAAGCAACCAGGAACTCGGAGATATTGCCACAAATAAAACTGAAAAAGGAGAAGAGACACTGAAGGCTTTATTGCTGAGTAACAAGGCTACTGTAATATATAAGAACATGTAGTTAAGATTAGTTTGTAAAGGAACAACCACAGCTATTTCTACAGCCTTTCAAACCCTCAATATACATCTCTTGTCCTCACAGACCCCATGAATTCTGCAGACCAGGGTCCCCCAACACCGGGCTGTGGACCAGCACCGGTCCGGGCCTGTGAGGGACCGGGCCGCACAGCAGGGGTGAGCTGGGATGCAATGTGCCGAATCATCCCCAAACCATGCCCTCTGCCCCCAGGGAAAATGTCTTCCACAAACCTGGTCCCTGGGGCCAAAAAGGCTGGGGACCGCTGCTCCAGACTAATTTACCCCAGAGACTTCTGTAGCGCAAGAACCTCAAAAGCCTATTCCTATACAGCCTTAAAGAAACTCGCGCATGAATACTGGGGACAAGAAAGTTTGTACTAGCAGCATGCCTAACAGCAAAATTATGGAAAAAAAAAACGGAAACACCCACTGACAGAGAAAAGATGAATTCTGTGGTAGAAGTATCAAAACGCAGAGGGCATCTAAGCAAACAAAATCCAAGGTAGTGGTAACCCCTAGGGATGAAGTCAAGTAGGTGGGAATGGGGGTGTTTATTACAATGTTTTGTTGTCTGTGGATTAAACATGCCATAAATCTTTGATCATAAGCTCACTGATACATGTGTTCTTATTTCTCTGTAGTGAGATGACCTCCAAGAGCTTGAACGTAAGCAAAATTTAGCAAAGGAGCCATAACAGCCTCTAGGCCTATTAGACCGAACTAAAACCTAAATGAGAGCGTTAGCATTTTTAAAGAATGTACCTGTCCACCAAAAGGACTTAAATAGCCCATGGAGTCAAAACCGAAAGCCAGCCTGGTGACCATCCTCTGTGGGTCTTCTGCGGATCTAGTGAGCAGAGAGGCACAGTCGGCCGCTGTTTCAGGCTCCTTTTCAAAGATGCGTGTTTAGTGAGACTCTTGAAAGGAAAGACAGAGTCTCCCCTCTGAAGTTAGGTTGTTCAGTATCCAGTGTAACAAAAGCAGTCTCCCTCCATGGCGAAAGCCAGGCGGGCTTCCTGCCCATCAGGAAGGACTTGGGCTCCCCGGCGCAGGTGTCCACACTGTGCGTGCACCACCCACCTGAGCAGCTCAGCCCCACCCCTGTGGGCCTCGGGAGGCGAGGGGAACCGACAAAAACATGAAGCCCAAGCTTCTGTGTTGCACTGTGGCAATGAAGTCCTTTGTCCCTGATCTCCTAGCCGCCCGGCAGCATCCATACATCTGGCGAGTTAACTTCACAGCTTTTAAGTTAGAAGTTTTTACGTAAAATCTTAGACTCGCCATATTTCTTGACATTGATGTAGCCTGGTTCTTTTGGTAAGGCTGTTCCTCTTGTTGCGAAGGGTCTGCCAAGCTATTCCGCTCAGATGCGTTAAACATTCAAGCATTTAATTGCTGTGCTGAGGGCACGCACAGACAGAGCTACCTTCAGGCGACGATACAGCACCTCACCCAGATCTACTTCATGCAGACAATGTACCAAACCAGCTGTTACGAGTGCTACCGTCCACATGATGGCTTAAATTACAATTTTTTTTAGAGATTTTGCCTATTTCTTTTAGAGAGAAGGGGAGGGAGGGAGGAGGAGAAGGAAACATCGACCTGAGAGAGAAACACCAACTGGTTACCTCTCATAGACGCCTGGACTGAGGACCAAACCCGCCACCTTTCGTTCTGCAGACGGCACCCAAACCGCCGAAGCGCACCGGTCAGTGCTCACATTAAATTCCACATTATGACTTTTACACGTTGCTTTCTCAAACTTGATTGTTTCACTATCTGAAAGGTGACTCCAGCCTTGAGATCATGACAAAATAAGGTTTCTGGTCTGTGAGTTGAAGGCCAGACTCTGTACTAAGGGAAATTCATCCTGTGAGATCTTTCGGGTGACATGCAAATGGACAACTGGTACACAATGCTAACAGTACCGTGCTAAGCGCAAATGTGCATTATTCCCGTTAAGAAACTCCTGCAACATTTATTTATTAAGTCCATATTTATTAGGAATTAGGATGGAAAACCTATTCCACCGTAATTCCTAATAAACTAAGTTCACGTATTTTGACATCAGCAAATGTTTAAACATCTAGTTATGCAAACTCATACAATGTAACCCTTGTTTCTCTATGCTTCATCAATCTTGGAGGTAAAGAAAAGTACCAATAGTAAGGAAGCTGGAATTTAGATTCTGACAGTCTGCCTGGCTCATGGGAATTTTGAGGCCATGTTCAAAATTCCCATGCCGAGGGCCACCTCCCTCCCTGAAGTTGTCTGGCACCATTTTGTACTTTTCTGCGTGGTGACCACCTCAACCACCACACCACAACCATCACTGATCACTGCCATCCTGGAAGACGAGTTCAGTTCTTTTTCCCTCCCATCAATCAAACAAACGAAAAAACCCCTACAAGTTTACAATTCCCTCAGCTGAAGCAGGTAGGGCGAGCAACCCCCCAGATCGGGATGATGACATTAGTCTACTGTAAGTCTGTGTTGCATCCACCAGGTTTCTCTTCTTGCCCAACTGTATTCATCAGTGACTTAGTATACAGGATGTGCGTATTTCAGTTCTCTCCTCCCAGGGCACGAGTTTTTCTGCCCATTACTCAAGATGTTAAAACATATTTTGTACAGTATTTAAAAGTGTTCGAGTGGGTATCCCAAGACTTAAAATGCCGTATGTCCTACGAATCCCTGAAGTGTAATGAGCAACTATAACTACAGATAATATTCTGATGTCCCCAATTCCTGAAAAGGATGCACGGATTACTTTCTGCTTTTATTCTTGCTATTATATTGCTCAAAGTAAAACGCGTTTACAATTACTTTTTTCCCCTCTTCTGGTGCCAATCTTAATATAAATTTTTCCTGCATTTCTTGTAATATTTCATAATTAGCTTAGACAGAAATGCATGAACTACAGGTAATTTCTAGCCCCCGAATGAGGCGGTCCGTCATAGTGGTTGTTGTGAGAATGGCGATGGATGACACAAGTGCTTCAAACAGCACTCGGCACAGAGTGGGCACCAGCTACGGCAAAGATTAAAAGCCATAATCATCAGATTTAATGAAATATAAAGCTGCCTATATGCCACGAAGGGAAACATTTTAATCTGAGCTAGAATAAAAAGGAGGAGGAAGCTTACTTACCATTTCTAAATAACATGAGAATTTCAATAATTCAACAATTACTAATCTAGTGACTTTGTTCAGGGACTTAATGGTTCTATGCATGAATTTCTTCACTGGTAAAAACTAAAGATTTGGCTTTGCACAAATAAAATATTGGACTCAAGAGCATTTAGTGAAGCAGCAAAGGACTATAAAATTTCATTCTTATTTTTAACAGTCTTCTCAATTTCCTGAGACAATTATAAAGGTGGAATAAATTATTCAACATAAAAACACATAGAACAATTTAACAGCTAGTCTGAAAATGAGAGTCACCCTCCCCAAAGTAAAAGTAGAATGACTCTCAGAAATCTGAGTGTTGCTTTCAGTAATATTTTTATTTTCTGTAGAAGTTAATGGAAAACAACTGGCAGGAATACTGACAGGTTTCATTATGCTACTTCACAAACCATTTCTTCTGCAATACATTAGAGGAAAAAAAGTCAAGAATACCAGTAAATGTTGCAGTTCCAATGCGGTGGGGAACAGAAACACTCATGTGTTTGACAGAACAACACACAAGACAATCAAATACTATCAAAGAAACAAGAGCCTTTGCTTATCTTTTGAGAAGAAAAACATCATCCTGCGAATTGATGACAAAACTAATGTGTTTCCAAATGGCTAACACAAAAGTGAAAGGGGCTATAAAATGTGTGAGAAGGAAAAGTAAAATTTCAATTAAGTAAAAATAATTTAAAACTATCTCATCACGAGAAATACTTAGGATAATCATCACAAAAATTTAGGTAACAGGATTCACGCTGTTACTGTGACTCTTGCTGAGACCCACTTTCCTTGAGTGACCGAAGTTCCTGGAGGGCTAAAAATTTCACTTAGAAAAAAAGGGGGATACCATGGCCATAACAGCATTAAAGTTTGCTAGTATTTAACCTGTTCTACTAGGTCACAAACCCAGTAAGATCACCATGAGAACAAATGCTTACAGACTGCTTAATTCACTAGGAAGGGGACCTGCAGTGCTACCCTGGAATTAGGCTTGTCTTCACGCCAGGTCAACACAGCAGCCCACCAATCGTATCAGTTACCATGCCCCTTGCACCAAAAACCAACACACGTGCTCACAAGCACATCTACATGCTTGCAAGCATGTGCACCGCCCCCGCCCCCCACCACCCTGAGAGCTCGCCAATTACTAGACCTAACTTGAGGCAAAGGCTGAAATACAAGTGTTCTGATCTGACCTGCTGGGTTCCTTCAGCTCTCTACTTGAGAACAATTCACCCTGTCCTGTCATCCTTTTCAAGATACCCTAAGGGTTTAGGAGGTCAGGTTCCATACCAACTTATGACTTGCTTTACATAAATGGCAACAACAATAAAACATACTATTTGCTCTGTCCTACTTACTTTACATTAAAACAAGCAGCAACACTAACCACAACAAAATTACAAACAGTATCTTAGGATGTATATATTTTTTCAACTTATCTTTTCAGGCTATTACATTTTTTAAATTTTTAAAAAATATTTTATTTATTTATTTTTAGACAGAGGGGGAGGGAGGACAAGAAGCATCAATGTGTGGTTGCCTCTTGCATGTCCCTTAGTGGGGACCTGGCCTGCAACCCAGGCATGTGCCCTGCCTAGGAATCGAACTGTTGACCCTTTGATTCGCAGGCCAGCACTCAATCTACTGAGCCACACCAGCCAGGGCTGTTTTTTAGACTATTTCAAATCATCATAATGTTTAGAAAATATCTTTCTTTTCATTGTTCTTAAATTTATCATTTACACCTCTTACTGCTCTACTTTAAAAAATTTTTGTTTTTTAAATAATTGTTTTATTGTTTTTCTTTTTAAGCTGTTTTTAAGATTTTACACTTTTAATTTCCTACTCCACACCAGTTTGAGAAGTTTGTCTTTATACTCCGCTCCATTTACTCTTTGTCATACTTTTAACCTTCAATTTCTCAGTTTTTGGTTCAAATTTAGTTTAAATTTTTTTAATTTTAATTACTTAAAGTCCTGCTTTTATTTACTTTTACTTGACTTTTGAAATTGTGTCATTTGTGCTGGCTGTCAGGACAAGCCCTGCCTTTTACAGCCACTAGTAATCATAACAGTTTATTTAGCTGTGACATACATCATTCAGAACGGAAGTGGCTACGTGCTCTCAAATGCCCGTGGGCCTCGAACGCACAGCCCCTGAGGTTGGGCAGATCACCCCCCTGCTCCCTGACAAGAGCAGGAAGTGGCAGTGGTGCTGTGTCGGTGGGGACAGAGATAGTCTTCCCCGAACTTCTCCACCTCGGGTGGTAGCATTTTCATCCGCTCAGCCGCTTGGACCTCAAACTTGGAAGTTATCCGTGACTCCTCTTCCCCTCATATTCCATGTCTAATCCCGTACGAAGTGGCCTTTCCCCCCTTCCTAAGAATTTACTCTCAATTCAACCGTTTCTCATCATCTCTACCAAGTTCAAACTACCAATACCATTTAACCAGACAAACCGGTCTTAATTCCACCCACGACCACACCTAACCGCCCATTCTCCACATAGCAGCCATGTTTTACAAATGCAAATGAGGCCTTTATTAGAAATCAAAAACCTTCGAAAAGCTTCCATTAAAACCACAACAACATCCCAAACCCTCCCAACAGCCAATAGCCTACACTATCCAAACACCGCCAGGTTCTCTAATTGTAACTTGTAGTCACCTTAATTCACCAAACTACAGCCACAATGCCTTTCGGTTCTACTGTTCCATTTCCAATTACTTTGTTCCTTGGCACTTATTGCTATCTGAAAAATACTGGTTATAAAAATTATTTATTATCTATCTCCCTCACAGCTCAAAAGGATATACTGCTTTATATCCTTTGTAAGGCTCCTATCAGTCTTGCTCACAGGTGTTCTAACATTCGTCACATGCGTGCACATGACACACACATTGTGTGCATGAATATGAATGAGCTGTTTTTTAAACAAAGAGATAAACTTTTTTT